>SNQJ01S0034311.1:0-23048 GCA_010110895.2 Picea sitchensis | reverse complement strand
AATGGTGCATCCCTTGGGTTAGCCCTGATAAATGAATGTTGCATTCCTTGGGTCAGTGAGTTGAGAGGAACATGAGATTATGAATAGAACTAATGTTGGAGTTGTCAAAATTGCAACATTATTTCTAGGTATTGTGATGTAAATTTTCATATATGTATATCGACATGGTGCGCACCGAGGATGACACACAATTGTAGGGGAGGGGGAATGTAACATCCCAAATATAATCCTCAGTTTAATTAATGCTTATGTAGATATAATATGTGGCTACGACCGACACGATGTAATATGCAAAATGTATTTTATGTTTTACTAATAAAATGCAATGTCAACTACTAAGGGGACATGGGCAAAGATGGGGGATGAATTAATACAAAATGTAGGGGAGGGTATAAGAGAATGGATAAGAAGGGTTCCAAGGGGGAATTGTCCATGTATATTAATTCAACTAATTTTCCTAAAATTTCTATTTGTATATGAACATTCTAATTTCCGATTGAGTGTTCCCAAAGCCAATCATTGAATACATGTAAGAGGGTGGGTGTGAGTTGTCACATACCATAGTTATTGGGCACATGGGGGCTAAGTACAATCATCTTGGGGAAGTGTGTGAGTCTAGAAAGGAAATCCAAAGGGAGGAAATTCATATGGTATGGGACAATAGTTTTAGACAATCAAGTTTTTTTGCATGAGGAGCAAGTAGGGAGAAAAATGAAATCTTGGAGCTGGTGCATCTATGGAGGGAAAATTATAGAGAAAGTTGGAGTGTATTTGGAGATGGAAACTGAAGAACCAAGTTGTTAGGCCTGAAGAGTGAACTCCTGAGTGAGTTTCACTAAAACAACAAGTGTTTTCTATTGGTTACTAGTAGTTTTCCCTAGCAATGAGTTTCCTTGAGTTCCCAACTGAGATATTCCTAGCTACTTGTTCCCGAGAGACCTTGATAAATGAATGCGACGCCCAAGGAACTGAGATCAGTGAAGGGGTACATTCATTGGCTTGGGAAGGTTAATAGGAAGAGATCTAGTGGAAAATCATGATAGTTGTAGGAGAATATCAGTGGGTTGTGAGTTTTATGAGTTGTGAGTGTACAGTGAGAGACCAATCTCTTTTGTGGATTACTAACCTCAACGTGGGTGTGACTGGCTATTGATATTTGGAACAATTAGTCTAAGTTTGGGTGGAAATTTTGTTTCAAACAGTTGGTTGCACAACTACTAATAAAAGATACGTGTTTTATCTTGTTTCTTATGTATTATGAGTTTTAATTGTTGTGCATGAACTCTGAGTATGTGAACATATTTTATATGCTATTGTAATGAATTTTATTAACTACATTAATTTCTATTTTAGTACGTTGTATAGGCATCAATGTAATGGTAGTGAATAGTAGCTAAATATGTTTTAATTTGTGGATGGAAGCTACAAGAAATCAGTTAGCTGTAAAAAAATTAAATTAGTTAGAAACAAATTCATTTTTATGTGAATTTCACACCATAATGTCCCTCAGTTGGGATGGGGGACATTTACAAACACACTAAGAAGCACACTTTTACTTAATGAAACATTATTTCAAATTGATTTTAGCTAACTCCTAAGTGTCTAAATATCCTAACATCCCCCCTTAAGAACAACTTGGGATAGGATTGAAGGATTTACAAAGGTGACACAATAGGAGAAGGAAGGAGGAATTGGAGCTTATCCCTCTTTAATGAAAACTTCATGAAATCCTAATATAGATCAAGATTTCGAAAGCTTCGATTCTGTAAGAGACTTTGTGAATATGTCAGCAACTTGATCTTCTATAGGGAAAAATAACACTTCAATAACTCGATCGCGAGTGAGCTTTCAGATGAATTGCAAGTGTAGCTCGATGTGTTTTCTGAGTTGATGTTGAACTAGGTATTTGACGATCTTGATGACACTAATTGTTGCACCAGATGGTTTTCAAATGTTGTTGTTGGAATCCAAACTCTAAAATGATCTTTCGAAGCCACAAAGATTATTGACTTGCATTAATTGTTGCTCGATACTCTACTTCTACTGAAGAAAGAAAAATATCATGTTGTTTCTTACAGTCCCAAGTGACAGGTCCTAAACCAAGGATGAAAACATAACCTATAGTATAATTTTGATCATCATGGTCATCAACTAAATATGAATCATTGAAACCAACCAATAAAGGAGTCCCCCCCCCGAGTTGTAATGTATCATGAACTAAACTGTACCATGGACATACCGAAGTATCCTTTTAGTTGATTTCCAATGGATTTCATGGGGTGTTTTCATATACTGGGTAACAAGACCAAGAAAAAAGGAAAGATCAGGATGTGTATGATTCAAGTATAAGAGGCTACCAACTAACTGACAATACACAGTGGCATCAAATTTGGGATAAGTACAAGTGGCAACAATTTTGACTCCAGACTGGAAGGGAGAAGGGTATGGTTTTGAATATTCCCTGTGAAAGCGATGAAGAAGGTCACACACATACTTGTATTGGGAAAGAAAAATTTCTTCCTTGGTTTGAAAAGCTTGGAGGCCAAGAAAATAGTATAAACAACCTAAGTCAGTCATTTCAAATTTCTCCTTAAGGTTGGTTTTCACATGGTTTAAATTTTTTGGGTTACTACTAGTGAGGATAAGGTAATCAACATAAAGAACACATATTATGAAATGGCTTCCTAGTTTCTTGGTATATACATTAGGGTCAAAATTACATCTAGAAAAGTCATTATCAAGAATAAAGATGTCCATTTTGGCATACTAAGCTCGAGAAGCTTTCTTAAGACCATAACAAGGTGGCAAACAAGGTTGGATTCATTCTAGAAATAGCTAGGAGATCATTCCATGTATATTTATTTTTGCAAATACCTATGCAAGAAGGAGGATTCTAAATCCATCTGATGGACTTCCCATTTAAGTGAGGTTGCAAGRGATAGAAAAAGGTGAATGGAATTGATTYTGGTTACAGGGGAAACAATTTCATTATAGTCAATGCCTTCAACTTGGGAGATTCCTTTGTCAATTAACCAAGCCTTGTGTCTTTCAACACTTCCATCTGATGCATACTTAGTTATGTAGATCCATTTACAAYTRACAAGTTTTCTTCCTTTCAGAAGAGGTGCAAGATCCCAAGTATCATTTTCCRATAAAGATTGATACTCTTTATTCATTATTCTATCCCAATMTAGATGACTTGAATCTTTTACAAATGTCTCTAGATCACGAGTCTCTAAAAATTGATCCAAAATAAAAGATGCTCGCTGGAACTATGAACGTGTTCGATGTTTATATGAAGGATCATTGGTGAGATCACCAACTACTTCTTGTGTTGAATGAACACATATAAGAAGTGGTGTTTCTAGTGCAAGTTCATGTTCAATGGGATCATCTAGAGGAAGGTGAGTAGGCAGAGGTGGATTTTCATCATCAATGTCATCATATAAAGAAGAAGAAACCAAAATAGGATCATAATATGATACAAACACCGAATATGGATCGTAGGCTGAAGAAGGCACAAACACTGAATTAGGCTCATAGGAAAGATATTTTCATCAAATTTAAGGTCTCTTTGAATAATGATTTCATTTGAATGAGGTTGAAGAAGTTTGTAACCTTTGACATCTTTAGAATAACCAACAAAAAATACACTTCTCACTTTTAGGCTGTAAATCTTTCCTTTTCTCATCAGGAATGTGAGCACATGATTAACCTTCCAAATACACAGAAGTGGCTTACATCTAGCTTAATGTTACTCCACACCTATTCTAGTGTTATATTTTTAAGAGTCTTTGTGGGAGTGCGATTTACTATGTAATTTGCAGAGTTAATGGCTTACACCAAATACTTTAAACTTAATCCCTTAGATTGGATCATACAATTATCCATTTCTTTTAATGTGTGGTTCTTTCTCTCAACAAAACCATTTTGTTGTGGTGTACATGGAATAATGTGTTGCATTTGGATTCCCTATACAGTGCAACAACTTGTAAAATTATTGTTCACATATTCACCTCCAATATATTTTCTTAAAATTTGAAGTTGATGTGCAAATTGCTTTTCTACAAGGGCCTTTGTAGGCCAAAAAATTGTCAAAAACTTCACTCTTAAGTTTTAAGAAGTAAACTCAAGTGTGTCTGGAAAATTCATCAATGAAAGTTAATAAATACTTACACCTAGAAAAATAAGGAGAAAAAAATGGACCACACAAGTCACTGTGAACAAGCTACAAAGGGGTTGAGGCATGCCAAGAGGCACATTTGTCAAAACTATCGCGATGATATTTGTCGAGAACACAACTGACAGAAACAAAATCTATAAAAGAAATAAGAGGAAGACCAGTTACAATCTCTTGATTGCATAATTGTTGCAATGAGCGATAACTTAAATGACCAAACCACTCATGCCAAAGTTTTCTCAAGTCATCGATATGAGCAACAAAAACTGATGGAAAAGATGGTGACCCAAAGTTATCAAACCTTTACAACTTGATAATATTTGTAGATTTTAACCTTGCATAATGATTTCGCGAAAATTGATTTTTCAATATAAGAAAAAAAAGATGCAATGGAAAATACACACATTACATAGATATTTTTGGAAACCACAATGAGAAAACCAACATATTCTATAAATTAGATGCCTCATACATTGTTTACAATGCAATATACATATAGGAGTCAGTTGCATCCAAAACCTTAACCCAATTACCTTGATTAGTCCAAAACCCTTATTCTTTAACCGGAAATAGAAATCCATTAAAGAAAACCATGTGCCAAAAAACCCTGAGAGATTATAACACATACCCAACATTCTCCCACTTGTCTTTTTCTTTGTATCACGTGGGGTTACGAGGTTACATAGTCAACAATCGGGCAAGAGAAATTCTCATAGATCCTCTACACCAAGAGAAATTCTCGATTCTCACATATTTTTTAATGAATCTACAACACTATTCAAAGTGTCACCTTCATCAACAAGCCTTCTTTTCTTCAACCATGTCTCTACAGCAGTATGATATTTAACATCAATATACTTTTTTTGAATGGTAGTTGGGTTCTTAAGCGAGAAAAATTTGATTGTCTATATATCATACATTGTTGTACAAACCAATACTAAACAGCCATTGTAACCATATTGCTTCCTTGCTTGTAAGAGTGGCTTCCATGTATTCAACTTTTTTTTTTTTTTTTTTTTTTTTTTTTTTTTTTTTTTTTTTTTCTCATCCAACTTATTTCTCTCCAAACAAGTTAAACACATACTCACCTTTAGATCTTCTATGATCCAGATCTCCAACTCGGTCTACATCCATAAAGCCATGTATGTCCAACAATACGTCAAAACCGATATTTCTTGGCTCAGTCTACATCCATAAAGCCATGTATGTCCAACATTCTGTCAAAACCCGATATTTCTTGGTAGCACAATCCATAACTAGTACTGCAACAAAAACACTTGAAAACTCTCTTTACTATTGTCCAATGCTCCTTCCCTGGTTTTGACATATACCTACTCAAAACTCCCACTGCATGTGCAATGTCCATTCTAGTACAAACCATTGCATACATCAAACTGCCAACCACACTTGCATATGGAACACAAGACATGTCCTCTTCCTCTTCCTGTTTCTTGGGACACTGATCCGTAGATAACTTTACACCTATAGGAATAAAGACCCAGACCGGTTTACATTCCTTCATATTAAACATCTACAATATGGTCTCGACATATTTTCTCTGATTTAACCTTAGTTTCCTATTTTTCCAATCTCTCTTAATTTCCATGCCCAAAATGAAATTTGTAGCACCAATATCCTTCATGTCAAGTTTAGAGGACAACCGAGTTTTCACATCCTAGATAATCTCCTTGTTGTTTCCTACCAACAACATGTCATCCACATACAAAACCAAATAAATCAAATGATCGCCAATTAATTTGAAATACACATAATGATCCTCTTTGCTTCTTGTGAAGCCAAGTACCAACATATAGGTATCAAATTTTTGATACCACATCCTTACTAATTATTTTAAACCATACAAAGACTTTTTCATCTTGCATATCAACTCCTTCTTTCCTTTCACATCAAAGCCTTCTGACTGCTTCTTGTAGATTTATTCTTCCAGATCCCCATGTAGGAATGTTGTCTTCACATTCATCTGTTCTACTTCAAATTCAAACACAACAACATATAACATAAATATAGTAGAGGTTAACTTGGAAACATGAGAAAAAATATCACCAAAAACAATTCCCTCAACCTGAGAATTACCTTTTTTTACTAACCAAGCTTTGTATTTCTCCACTTTTCCTTCTGCATTCATCTTCTTTTTAAATACCCATTTTCTACCAATGGTATTTCTTTGATACAACAACTCCACTAGATCCCAAGACTCATTCTTATCCAAGGCTACCATTTCTTCGACCATGACCTTTTTCCATCCTCTGAATCCACTACCTCCCTAATAGTTCTAGGATCAACAACAGTAATAGAAAAATAAGTTTTTTAACAGAAATCAGGTGGTGTATACCTTTTCGATAGCCTTTTTTCCCGAACCATTTTCCTCAATAATGGATTATGAGGATCTTCTTCTTTTGATTCATGTTCTTCTGGAGAGTCTAATTCATCATCCTTCAACTCAAATTTTGTCTTCTCTGGTTCTCCCTTACTTGGTAGGAATTCCTGTTTGACAACATATTTCACTTCTCTAAATACCACATCTTGGATATATACAACCTTCTTAGTTTCTAGGTTCCAAAGTTTATAACCTTTAAGACCATCTTTATACCCAATAAAGATACACTTTTTAGCCTTCTTTTCTAGCTTACTTCTATTTTCCTTCGGAGTGTGAACATAGGCCTCACAACCAAATACCTTTAAATGTCTGAGAGAGGGGTTCTTACTAGTACTTACCTTGTTTGGAGTCTTATAATCTATTTCTAATGAGGGTGATCGTTTGACCAGGTAACATGAAGTACCCACTGCCTCTTCCCATAATTCTTGTCCTAACTCAACACCACTGAGCATGCACCTCACATTTTCCATCAACGTCTTGTTCATCCTTTCTACAACTCCATTCTATTGAGGTGTATATAGAGTAGTATTATTCCTTTCTATAACACACTTCTTACATAACTCTTCAAATTCATTCACACATAACTCTCCACCATTATCCATCCTCAACACTTTAATTCTTTTCTTTGTTTGATTCTCAACAAGAGCCTTAAACTATTTAAAACTGTCAAAGACTTTAGATTTATACCTAAGCAAATAGATCCAAGTATTCCTAGAGAAGTCATCTATAAATGAGACATAGTACATATATTTTCCCAATGATGGAACCGACACAGGTCCAACCACATCATTGTGCACTAGCCGTAAAATTCCTTCTGCCCTCGTTGCACCAGAGGGGAATATTTCCTGATTCTTCTTCCCATATACAAAATGTTCACATAAATCAAAATAGAGAGAGTATTTAGACATATCTGTAACCATATCTTTACCATGTATTAGTCTAATACCCTTCTCTCCGATATGCCCCGATATTTGATGCCACACCATAACCTTTTCTCCAGAGACTGTAAGAGTATTTTCTAATAGTGCTTCCTTGTAGATTATACAAATTTCCAATCCAAACTCCCTTCAACAACACCATTTCTCCTTGAATCAACCTGTAGGTTTCTTTTTCAAATACTATTTTTACCCCTCCATCGTCCATTTTTCTTATAGAAATCAAATTTCTGAACAATCCTGGGATGTGAATAACACCAGGAAGTGTTCTAATCCTTCCATATATGATCCACAACTTGAATTGTCTTTGTCCTATGATTTTGGTTGTCGAGTCATCATCTAGGAAAAAATTACCTCCATCATACCTTTCATATTCACATAACCACTCCATGTGGGGAGTCATATGAAATGATGCACCCGATTCAACCAACCATGCCTCATGATATTCATGTGTGCTTGAAGAAGCCAAGTACACATCCCCTCCTTCTTCCTTGGATGTCTTTTATTCTGTAGAGGGAGAACCTTTAGATCTCTTCACTCTGTCAACACTTTTGGATCTACATTGCTTCTTGAAGTTCCCTTCTTTTCCACATCTCCAACATAACTTTACAAACTTTCTGGGAGATTTATATCTACCGTTAGACATAGATCTCCCAATTTAGGATTTAGATCTATTTCTTTCCTAGGAACATCCTCTTGAAAATAATGGATCTGTGCTTTGTCCTTCCATGTTCTTCCATCTCATATCCTTTGAAAAAAAGGATGAGACCACATCATAAAAAATGAAAGTATTTGTATTACTACCTATGGCCACAACCAGACTATCCCACGAGTCTGGTAAAGAGAACAATACACTAATAAAATTATCTTCATCTGAAATTTTAATATGAACATATAATAACTTAATTACCGTAGTATTGAAGGTGTTCATATGATCTTTCACTGAGTTTCCATATCTCATCCTCAAGTTATACAACTTCTTTTGCAAGAAAAGATTATTTACCAGGGACATAGAATGATACAAAGCCCCCAACTTATCCCATAACGAATTGGTTGTAGCTTCCCCTGACACATTCAATAATACTGAATCTGAGAGACACAATCAAATTGTGCTCTTCTCCTTACGATCCAAAATTTTCCAATCATCTATTGACGCTCTTATAGGTGTATTACCTGGATCCATCGAGATACATTGATCTCTGTCTACCAACAAATATTCCATCTTGAGATTGTTGGAATACTAAGAGGGGGGTGAATTAGTATGAACAATTTTACCACTTTTAACCACAATATATAATCTTCAACTTAATCAACAATATATCATCAATATATCATGAGAATATCCAAACCCCTGATTCCCAAGCTCCAAAATGAAGGAAGATACAACTCCCCAACTTCTCTGGCACCAACCGAAAGGAGGATATAACCCCCTTTCCTTACCTCATCCTTCTTCCCTGAAGTATAAGTGTTTACCAACTGTCACTACCACAATCATTGCCACTATCACTTCCATTGTCAGTATCACTGCCACTGTCACATCAACCTATAACTTCTCAGCCTGTCATTGTATCCAACCTATCACTAATCATCCTTTCCAACTTACTGTCACCAATCCTCAACCATATCCTCTCACATGGATCATATACTTGGGACACCTCTAAAAAATATTTCCAACATCACCAACACATGCCTCTACCAAGCATGTATGGATATCACCAATATACCATGAAACGATATGTGTCTCAACGATGTACCAAAGAATATACTAAACTATCAACTTGTACCATACGAAACATGAACTGTGTACCACAACAAGTGCATCAACCATGCATCAACACCCATACCAAACCGTGCATCAACCATGCACCAATATCTGTACCAAAATGTGCATAACTCATGCACCATAACTTGTATCATATATCTTAACCATCAACCATGTACATCAACACCATTCCAAGTAGCAATATTGTATCATATGAATCATGTACATCAACACCTGTACCATACCATGTACCAACAATGTATCTCAACCATATACCATATTACTCAATCATGCCATACACCATGTACCATAGGATATACCACGCAAGTGATATCAATGGTGTACCTAAACCAAGTACCAACATCACCAAGAGATGTATCTCATACATGTGCTACCATATACCAAGTGTAATCCTCAACAATGTATCAATATCAATGACAACCATACACCATGTGCCAATGATTCAAGAGTATACTAAAGAATTTCCTCAAGAATGCACCATAACATCATCAACATGTAACCCTAAAAACATGCATATAAACATACTTGTAACTCTATAAAATACTTGGTGTATGTGATCACATACCTGCAGACCTTCCTCAACTTTAGAAATAAGAGAATATCATCTTCATCAAACTTTACCTTAGTCTCACGGGACTAGTTTTTGGATTAGTCACAAAACCTAACTTGCAACAAGTATAACTCCGTACCTATAATGAATAAAGGTTTGAAACTTGTACCCAATATGATTCAATATCATCTCTACAATTCCTCCAAGTTTCACTGCTTGGAACATCCAAGAAAAGGAGTTATAGTTAAAATGATAGACCTTATTGAATTTTGTCTTATTCTAGAGAGATAACTCGTAGAGCATGTCATGCGCATAATATTGGATATTGAGATATGAAAATCATACACAACATACTAAGGACTATAATATATCCAATGCATTTGGTCTCATTGAATTTGGATACTCTATGAAGAAGTTATGATTCTTTTACCTGGAACGCCTGTTTGAGACTAGTTTCAAGACTATCCGAAAACCCTATTCTGCACAGAGTTTATCTCCGAAAATACAACGATCCAGAAGATGAAAATTATACCCTGGGTACCTTGATATTTCTTCTCAATATCCTCCAAGTTTTTCTATCTAAATCATTCTATAAATAAATTTAGAGTGAAAATGGTAAGATGACCTATAAATAACATACCTTAGAACACATCCTCACAAGACTTCATCCTCCCTTGGAATTTATCCCTTCTTGACTTCATATTCCCCTTGAAATGAGCCTAATATCTCCTTGGTTACCTTAGATAAGAATCACTTAATCACATAGAATATATTCAATAGAATGTGTGTGTGAATGTACTTATGAGTGACTTCTTGAGGTGTATATATATTTTTTCTAGGTAACCTCTTTCCTTAACTTGAGGGATTCTTGAACTTTCTTCTTACAACCACTTTACCCTTTCATTAATGACTTGAAACCAATTACGGGATTCTTATCCCATATTTGGGGTTTCCATAGGGGATTCTTAACCCATCTTTGGGGCTTCCAAATTCATGACCTCATAACTCCTCAACCGTGAGGAACCACGTGACATATCACCTATCAACGAAAATGACATGACGATGAATATCCATCCATGAGTGTATTATCTTCATGTACACTATCCTTCATGTCGATATTCCTCAACCAAATTTGATTACCATAACCATACCTTTAGGGTTTCATGTAGACTTCATGAAATGCACCCATCAAATCTTTTGACATCAACCACTCCATCAATGAAAACTAACTCACCATCAATCTCAACCACATATCTAGGGATTCCAAACTTCTCCAAGGGTTGACATCAATCTACAAGAGTTGGCATGAATGACAACCAACTGTCCAACAATACCCCCCTTTGGAATTGATGGCAACACTGATGCTCCAACACTAATGCTCCCTATGTGACCATTTCTCCTCATCAATGTTTCTCACTCTCCCCCTTTGACATAAATGGAAAAGGTTCTCTCTCCTTGGGGTTTATTCCCTTATCTTCATGCCTCTGTTCTTTCTCTCTATTTTCATGCCTTTTTTTTTTCTCTTCTCTTTTGTCATCATGGGAAAACAGATAACTCCCATTGTCGGTATGTCTCCCCCTGTCTGCATGCTTCTAACCTTTCTTTCTTGATCTATTTCTCTGACAATTTCTCTTCCCTTTAATTCTTTGTAGGATATTGCGTTGATCAATATAGGGATATCTATAAGTGCTTCCTTTTCTCTCTTCGAGTTCTTGCTAATTTTCCATTGGTGCTTCCTATTGTAACTCTCTGATATATAAAACAATAATTCAAAATTTCTTGACTTCAAATGATCTATCATGACCATACTTTTCAACAATGATTTTATTCTAATGATTTAGCTTATGATGAAAATTTCTCTTTCTCTGTTTTGCTATGCCTTTCACTGCTTTCCTTTGTGTGACCAACTGATTCCAATTGTAAATACACTACTATGTATCTTCTCACACCAATGTTTTCTATACCTACTAAGTATCCATTTATGGCCATATGTCGCATATTGTTCATGACTTTGATACTTAACCGTCCACAATGCTGAACCATATATCACAGTACTTATTCTAGCTAACTTCTCTGAATCTGTCTCTGCAAACACTTCAAAATTCTCTAAAGATGGTTCTATGATTTGTAGTAGCTACTCCACCAACTCCCCCTATTAAATATTCATATTTACTGGGAGTATCCAAGCCGGATGACTCAGAACAATGGAGGAATCTTCCCTAATGCATAGTAGCCTTCCTCTTCGTCTGTAGACTCACAATCTCTCTGAAATCTAACTTCTTTGTTTCTGCCTATGAATTGATCTTGCACCACAATTTCTGAAAGTGACATCTCTTGGGACCATTCTTTATTCACTTTCTCTTCTTTTATTTCTCGCACTACTGCTAATCATGCAATATCCAGGACCTGATCTTTATTCACCTGTTCTTCATGTTTTCTATTTCTTCTCCAAACCTTCCTGTATCTGACATCTTCCTTTTTTCCTGTAGATTTTTCTTGATCACACACTATTTCCAATCCCGAGAGTATGAATTCTGGGTTTCCTTTGTTCATCTTCTCTTCTTTTACCTATTCTTGTTTTATTTTCCAAACTTTCTTATAACTTATATCAATGTTATTTTTCATAGATGTATCCATCATGATTCTACAATCACGAGCTATGTGACCATAATTGTGGCATTTGTAACATTCAATGCTATGTGGGGCCAAATAAACATTTCTTCCATAAGACCTGCAATTTGCAACTTTATGTTCAAAGTTAGTACAATAAAAAAAATGATTGCAAAAGAAATTTACATACCAGGGAGTGAATGATATTCTTTGTAGTGTATTCCTTCTAAATTCCTGCCTTGGTTGATCATTATCTTCTCTTTTGTTGATCCCTTCATTATGATTAAATCTTATTTATGGCTTGAATGTGGAGTGTCTTCTTGAATATGTATCTCTATCATTTTTCTTTGATTCCAGTTGACCATGATTTCTTCCTTTGAGTACTTCTGCATAACTCTTACTCTTTTCTTCATTCTTCCTTTATGGAAAGCTGAAGTGCTTCTCTTCAACATTATTTACTGATGATGTGGATGTTTCTATCTTTTTAGCATTCTTACTGAGCTTGATGATTTTGTCTCTCAATGGGACGACTTCTTCTTCAAGCTTCTCAACCTCTTCTTCTTTATTCATCATCTGACTCTTCATGACTTCTTATGTTCGCTTTTCTTCTTCAAGTTAGATATTCAAGGATATGGTTTCCTTTTCATGTCTTCTTTCTTGTTAACCGAATTCTTCTTCAAGTTGATTTAAGTCCTCAGTTCTTTCTTTAAGATGATCTGTGAAAATATTCTCTCTCTTCTATGCTTCCTTTCTTTCGGTTTCCAAACACTACTTCTCTTTCATTGCTTCATTTATTAATGATACAATTTAGGCTTCTAAACATTGCTTCTCTTTCATATGACTTTTTTTTATGTTTCTTCAATCTTTTTGGATTCTTCTAGTTGAGCTTTTAGTTTCACGATGATATGTTGGGCTTCTTCAAAACTTTCTTGAGAGTTATTTTTGACTAATTGTTCCTCAAGATAGTTGATCTTCTTCCTTTATTTTTTCAATTCATCTAAAGCACTGATTAAATCTTCTTCAAGGTCTATTATGCCTTCTTCACAATATTCTTCTTCTGAATCTATTTGGCATGATGAGCATATTTATTATTGTTCTGTACCTGCACTTTCTTTAAATTTCCTTGGATTTTTGGTAGAATGGGATTCCTTTGAGTATAAATTATTTATCTTATCCCAAAGTTATTTGGCTAATAAACATTGTCCCACTTTGAATTTCACTGAATTAGGTAATCCTTCCATTATGAAATCCATTGCAATTTTGTTGTTCTTTTTCAATTCTTTCTTAGTTGTAGTATTTGTCTTCTTTGAACTAGTGTATCCTGCAACAATTGAGTACCAAACATCATATCCTTGTTCCTGTAATTGTTTTTCATCATGATGCTCCAAATCTCATACTCCAGGCCATTCTAACCATCAAACTGTGGTATTCCATTTCTATAAAAATTGTTGCTCTCCATGAATTTCCTTCCATTGGTTAAACTGTTCCTTGAAGGTACTTGCTTTGATACCAATTGTTGGAATACTGAGGGGGGCGGGGCGGGGGGGTGAATCAATATGAGCACTTTTACCACTTTTAACCACAATATATAATATTCAACTTAATCAATAATATATCCTCAGTATATCATAAATATATCATGAGAATATAAACATAAGCGACATCACATCAACAACATCACATCAATTACACAGTAAAACATAATTTACGTGGAAACCCAAATGGGAGGAAAACAAAGAATTTTTTCTTATATATATCAAGAATTCATTCATAGGAAGAACCAACTTCCAAATTCTCCAGCTGCAATTGGAAGGAGGATACAACCCCCTATTCATAGGCTCCAACCTGAAGGAAGATACAAATCCATGAATTCTTGGGCTCCAAGAAGGAGTCTACAACCCCCTCTTTCCCAGGCTCCAACCTGAAGGTAGATCCAACTCTCTGATTCTTTGTCTCTAACCGGAAGGAGGATACAACCCCATGTTGTTCAGGATCTAACCTGAAGGAAGATCCAACTCCCTGAGTTCTCTGACACCAATCAGAAGGAGGCTAAAACCCCCTTTCCTTGCCCCGTCCTACTACCCTGAAGTATAAGTTTATACCAAGTGTCACTACCATAATCACTGCCACTGCCACTATCATTATCGCTACCACTATCACATCGACTTGCAACCTGTCAACCTCTCACTAATCAACCTGTACAACTTGTCACTGTCATCGATTCTCAACCAGATCCTCTCAAATGGATCATATACCAGAGAAACCTCTCAAGTAGATTTCCAACATCACCAACACATGCGTCTACCAAGCATGTACCAAGTTAACCAACATACCATCACAATATATGTCTCAACCATGTACCAAAGAATATACCAAACCATAAACCTATACCATACCAAACATCAACTGTGTACCACAACCTATACCACAACAAGTGCATCAACCATGCACCAACACCTATACCAAACCATGCATCAACCATACACTAACACCTGTACCAAATTGTGCATCAATCTTGCACCATAACCTGTATCATATGTCTCAACCATCAACCATGTACATCAACACCATACCATGTACCAATATTATACCATATCAATCATGTACATCAACACCCTTACCATACCATGTACCAACAATGTATCTGAACCATATACCATATTACTCAATTATGCCATACACCATGTACCATAGGATATACCAATCAAGTGCTATCAATGGTGTAGCTCAACCAAGTACCAACATCACCAAGAGATGTATCTCATGCATGTGATGTCATATACCAAGTGTAATCCTCAACAATGTATCAATATAAATGACAATCATACACCATGTGCCAATGCTTGAAGAGTATACCAAAGAATTGCCTCAAGCATGCACCATAACATCATCAACATGTAACCCTCAAAACATGTATATAAACATTCTTGTAAATTTGTAATATCTTTGGTGTATGTGATCATATAACCACATACCTTCCTCAACTTTAGCAACAATAGAATAACATATTCTTTAAACTTTACCTTAGTCTCATGGGAATAATTTTTGGATTAGTACCTAACTTGAAACAAGAATAATTACGTACCTGTAATGAATAAAGGTCTAAAACTTGTACCCAATATTATTCAATATATTATATGCAATTCCTCCAAGTTTTATTGCTTGGAACATCCCATAAAAGGATTTATAGCAAAAATGGCACGCCTTGCTGAATTCTGGCTTATTCTAGAGAGGTGACTTGTAGAGCATTCCACACATGGAATATTGGATATATGGATATGGAAATCATAAAAAAAATACTACACTTTAATATATCCAATTCATTTGGTATTACTAAATTTAGATACTCTATGAAGAAGTTATGACTGATTTACCTGGAACAACTGTTTGAGACTAGTTTCAGTACTAGCCAAAAACCCTATTCTCCACAAAGTGTATCTTCGAAAAACAAACTAGACAGAAGTTGAAATTTTTACCCCATGTACCTTGATATGTCTTCTCAATATCCTCCAAGTTTTTATGTATGAATAATTATAGAAATAAATTTATAGCAAAAATGGTAAGATGACATGTAAATAACATACCTTAGAAAACATCCTCACAAGACTTCATCCTCCATTGGAATGTCTCCCTTCTTCACTTCATATTCCCTATGAAATTCACCTCATATCTCCTTGGTTACCTTAGATAATAATCACTTACTCACAAATAAGATATTCAATAGAATGTGTGTGTGAATGTACTTACGAGTGACTTCTTGACATGTATATATACTTTTTCTAAGTAACCTATTTCCTTAACTTTAGAGCTTCTTGAACCTTATTGTTACAACCACTTTACCTTTTCATTAATGAATTGCAACCAATTATGAGTTTGTTAACCCATATTTAGGGTTTCCATAGGGGCTTCTTAACCCATATTTAAGGTTTCCATTTGGGCTTCTTAACCCATATTTGGGGCTTCCAACTTCGTGACCTCATAACTCCTCAACTGTGAGGAACCACATGGCGTACCAACTATCAACGAAAATGACATGATGAGTAATATCCATCCATGAGTGTCTTACTTTCATGTACACTATCCTTCATGTCCATATTTATCAACTAGATTCAGTTACCATAACCATACCTTCGGGGCTTCGTGTAGACTTCATCAAATGAACCCATCACATCTGTTGACATCAACCACTCCATCAATCACAACTAACTTACCATCAATCTCAACCACATATCTAGGGATTCCATACTTATCCAAGGGTTGACATCAATCTCCAATATCTGACATCAATGAAAACCAACTGTCCAACAGATCTTCCACAACTCAAAACTTTTCCCATTAAATTTCCCAATCTCTATTTTCAAACTTCTCACCATTTCTTTTCACTTGAAGAATCAATAGCGCAGATCTCCCACTGTAACAAGGCTTATCAATGTCCCAAGCCAAACCCATGACCATAAAGACGTCCCCCTGAATACAATAATTTCTCTGATACCAAATGTAGATTTTAACCTTGTACAATTATTTATTGCAAATATATTTTCAGTAAAAGAAAATAAAATATACAATGAAAAATACACACATTACACATATATTTTTCCCCTAGAAACCCAATCTGGGAAAACCAACATATTCTATATTCATCATCTCATACATTGTTTACAACACAATATACATATAGGATCCCGTAGCATCTAAAATCCTAATCCAATAACCCAAATTAGTCAACAACCCTAATTCCTTAACTAGAAATAGAAAACCATTGGCGAAAACTAGGCGTTGAAAAATTGCCCAAAAAAAGATGCAAAAAACCACCAAAACAATTTCTATCCATGCAAAGAATATAACACATACCCACCAATATCATCAACAATTCTAGTTGCAATAACATGCTTAGGATCTTTTAAATCCTTAATTACAACTTGCCGAGGTGAAAACTCTACGGTTTTACCTTCACCTGAATGAGTGATATGATATACAGATAGAAGGTTATAGGAAAGACTTGGAAAACACAGTACACCATTGAAATCACCATTTTCTACTTGAATATAGTACAACGTTGAAATGACCATTATCTACATAAACTGTTCTATACCCTACAATACTAAGAGATCTATCATCACTAAAAAATATTTTATTGGTGTTACATCCATTTAGAGAAGAAAATATGGCTTTATCCTTAGCCATATGATAATATGCTCCAAAATCAATAAGCCACTCATAAGAAGAAGAAGTAGAAATTACATTGAAGGAGAAACCAGAAGCGCAAAGTGCATTTACTTGAGAAGAAGAGTTAGAATAAGAAGAATCAATACTGATGTTGTGCTTCTTCATCACTGCTTCCCAAGATTCCATCTTCTTACAAATTTTGGACTCCACATGACCACCTTTCCCAAAAATGTTGCAATGTCTGTCAATCTTCTTATTTTTAATTTTTTCTCCTTTGTCACCATTAGGAACAAAAGCTAGCTGAGAGGGTTTGGGACCCTTGTTTTTCTTGTTGTTGCGGTGAGGATATTGCTTCTTGTGATTCTTGGATTTATCTTTCCTCCATACCACTAAGTATTTGTTGGATGTACCTATAGTGTTAATCAATCCAAGTTGCACAATATTATCTTTCTCTCGAATTAGAGAATCACAAAAGGAATCAAGAGAGGATTCTTTATAAGCACTCCCTAGAGCTTCTCTAGAGGCATAAAAGGTAGATACAAAAACAAAATATGCATTACCAAGATTAGAAAGAATATCATATATGCATTGATCTTCCTTTAGATCTAGTTGGCACTATATACAAAAAAGTATTAGTGTTTTGAACTTAGATAAATAATCTTAAATGCAAGGAAAGTCATTAAATAATTTTCCAACAGACAAGCTCGAATAATATTGTGTTTACCAAACACAAATTCAATATTTTGCCAAGCTTTATTGGGGGCATTAATTTATTTAAGGTGAAAGATTAAATTAAGAGAGATGGACATTTTGATTAGCCCACATGCTTCGTCATTCCTATTAATACATTTGACATACTTGCCATCATCAATGGGTTCTTGTTCTTTTCCCAAGGTAATCATGTACAAACCTTTACTTCTTAATCAATCCTCCATATGGGATTTCCATTAGAAGTAGTTGGTGGTGGTAAGAAAAACATCAGTGGGAGAAGCCATATCAAACATGTAGATAATATGGATTTATAATATGAAATTGATGGTCTAGATGGAAAGATCTCGAAAAATTAGGTTGTTTAAAAAAATGACACTGAAAACGGACTTCGGATGTGAAAGTTATGTCCTTTTGAAAAAACCCATAAAAGATAACCAAAGAGCCATGTGGCAAGTAGAAGTTGGTCCATGTGGTGATATCATCTTTCTAATAACCTCACTTTTATAAATAAGTTGCTTATGAAGTGACCCTCTTTTATAGAATAAGCCGGGATCACTTTTGCAATGAAGTTACTTTATAAATGAAAGTTGCATGCAAAAATAAATAACTTTAAAATAAAATATTAAAGCTACTTATGGTGATTCACTTTTATAATTTAAGTGAAATACACTTTACAATGTGTACATGAACTTAAAAAAAAAAAAAAGTAAAATAAAATAGACTTGAACTCAATACCTCTTACTTAATAAAGAAATTTTTAACCAAGTGAGCTAGTGCAAAACACATTATATTGTTTAGCAGGATTTGGGGTGTTGTTGTTGTCATTGCAACTCTTAACCAAGTGAGTTAGTGCATAACAAATTATATTGCTTATAAGGAGGATTGGGGGTGTTGTTGTTGTTGTTGAATATGTCCTTGGAGAGCGTGCTCATAAAAAACTCTTTTTCACAAAATATTTTTTTTCTTCTCGACGACAACAAGGGTTAGATATCGGTTAGCTTACCCGAAAAATGAAAATTTTCCTCTATTTCTGATTTACCGAGATCACACAAAGCACATACACAGACAATAAAACCCTTTCTTCCATGTTTTTGATTTTCTAATATCTCATAGAATGTAGGGAAAAGAGAATACGTAGATTGAAAAGAGAAGCAACCTGGGAAAAAAAAAACTGAAAAAAAGACCACAATAATTATCTGCAAAACTTAAAAAGGGCATATCTGATCTTTATACCTCAGGATTAATTGAAATGGCCATATCTTGGGCAAAAAAAACACCGAATTGAGAACAAAAATTGTTCCCTAATTGGGCAGGTCCGGACATGTGGAATGAGATCCTCTCTCAACCCAATGTACATAAATGGAAGAAATCGAGATCTGAAACACAAATTCAATGGAATAGTCCTCTCAACCCAAAAATGTACATAAATGGAAGAAATCAGAGATGCAGAAACACAAATTCATGATTTCGATCTACAATGGTAGTAGGTCTTTAAATGCGCTTCGATACCATGTTTGACACACATGTATTCCTACAGAGTAAGAACAAATTTAATAACCACTCACACAACCAAATCAAAGATCAACACACCGATGTTTTAACATGGTAAAACCCCTATGATGAAACATTCACTATCCCAATGAACTTGGCCACTTGGAGAAATTTATTAATGCAAAATAAAAATATTATAGAGATTTACAAGAGATTTTCTAGCAATTGATCATAGGAAAATAACCCTCCATGCTCTTTAAATAGAGATCATATACCAATATGGTGTTAAACCACATATCAATGTAGCCATTAAGATTGATGAGAATATGATCCGTCGAATCACTCTATATTGAGAACATATCGTGAACATTAGATTACCTAACTACAAATCCATGCTAATGAATGCTAAATAAACACACTAAGAAACCAAATTTTACCTAACGACACATCATACCAAGTTGATCTTAACTAACTCCTAAGTGTCTAAATATCCTAACATGAATTGGCTCTTAGGATTAATAAACTATGTTTTAGTTTGTTTTCTATCAATTTGATTAAGATGTTTGATTAGTTATGTTTCATTTCCAAAGTATGTGTTTAACCTATGGCATGAAGTGAAGACATCCTCCTTAGGTCATTAATAAAGCTCCAAGTGTTGATGAAATTGGTTGTGAAGTAACTTTGAGTAGTGGAATTCGACGACATGTGAGCATCATGGCTCAAATTTGTCGTTGGGCACCATTACTCCAATATTCCATTCCTGGAGAACTGTTGAAGTTGTTTTACTCACAGATTACCACTAGCAGGAATCGTATGTTTTGGTTGGAGCATGTTGGAGTGAATATATTTTCCCTCATTCGTTTTTTGAGCATCTTATGTGAATTTGAAGTTATTATTGTTGTTATCATTGATTTCGTTCATACCCACACAACCAAATTGATGGTGGATTGAGCTCCCTCCTCCAACAAACCATACATGGCGAAGAACATGAGTTTATTTGTTTTAGACAACCAATTTTCTTTGTTTTTATTTTTCTAAACATGATATTCGATCCAAATTTGTATTTATGTCATAGTTTTCCCCAAGGGGGATATACATAGAAATTTTCATGTTGAAACAAAGCTCCAAACTTGTGTTGAACTTCTGAACATGATTTGTTGATTAATAAAATCCAATTCATGTTATATATCTTGGAGAATTTTTATTTTGCATTCTGATTATATTTAAGGTAGCTAAGCACTTGGAGCAAGGTCCCACTCTGTAAGGTACTATGATTCCCAATGCTTTTATATTTGTATCTTGAATGTTTCATGTGTATTTTCCAGATTAAGTAAATGAATTTTCATTAGATGCATCTTTGTTTTTATATCAGATTTATGATATGTGGTTATTTAATCTTTTCTTTAATTAAATAGATCAGTTGTGAGTGTGCTTCTTATTCTTAATTGTGATAATAATTTTTGATTGATATCTCTTTTTTCGACTGTCATTTACAACTTGCAAGCATATGTTGAATGATAATTTGGATTGTCTTTATCAGTTGTTCTAGAATTGTAGTTTAAATTGAAGAATTTAACTTGCATATAGATGATTTAGTGTTGGGATTGAGAAAAAATCCTGGAGCTATACATTATACATCGTGTACATGGGTTCCTATTCCATGTGATGGCCAAATCATAACTAAAAAATAGCACCCTAACTTAGATTTAAAGAATTATCGTGTTACTTGGTTATCTATTCCTTTCCTTAGCTTTGATTTTTTATTTCCAAACCTAGAATAAGAGTCAGTACTCCCTCAATAGTCAATTCAAGCCTCCTTCATCTTGTACAAATGATGTATGTGCCTCACAAGGATTAGGAAAACCCTGGTTGATAAACTAAATGATTAAGTGTAGTGTACCTTTTCACTATCGAGGTTTCCAAACCTCTCGGTTACCATTCTATACATGGAATTTTACATAATTTGTACAGACATTATAAGCACGTGCATTTACACAATTAAACACACTTAAATCTCAAAGTAAAATATATAAGTTACTGCTACAATTAAACAAGCCATAGCATTCGACAGTAATTCATTTACACAGCGGAAAACATGATAACATATCCAATAGAGTCATGCAAATGTGATAAAACATAATTCAGATACTTATCTTTTAACAGCTGTAGAAATCACCAACCAAGTGCAGGCCTTCCACGAACCTCCCATACTTAGAACACACTGTTCATCAGCTCAATAGTGGGTCACCCCCGAGCTGGGACCGAGCTCCACCCCAAGGCAAGGAATCCTAGGCTAGGCTGAGGTTACAGGGAAGTCAGCACAAAAATATCTGGGAGGATTCTTCCCAAAGATGTCGTCTTACGCCCACTACTACTAGACCCTCATTCCCCACATGCCTGTTCCGCCCGAGAGTATACACCTTCACACGCACAGTCCATCGGTGATAACCTCCCCTCTGGGTCTGGACAATAGGCCAGATCAAGAAGTCTCAGAGCCCGTAGCTGGTGCTGGACACTATCTGGAAGAAAACACTTCCCAACAAACTCCTCCACCTGGAAAGAGTTGCTCGCAGGCCTGACAACCCGCCTCTTCCAACATCCACCACCTCCCTCACCTGGAGAGAGGTCATACACAAGCTCAGCACAGGCTCACTCTGGCCAGTATGATACGCGCAGACTAGCACTGCGTGACCACCACAGACAATCGGGAATACGGACTCGGGCTTCTCACACAAGCTCAACAATGGCGGCAAGGTCTCACTGTATTGGTTCTGGAAACGTGTGACAACAATCCACGCAGGAATTACCCAGACTCCCTGGTTTCGAACGGGTAAAGAGTGAACTGGATTTTCAGACGGACACAATCTTCTCGGCTCTCAGAACAGAGGGTGTACCCCTAATTTTTGCAGAACAAACACGGCTTTACGGTTTTCAGAGATGAACCAGGGTATTCTGGCAGAGGTCGTACCGGTTCCATGCTTAGAGGTTCAAGTCCGAATGGAGAAGACCCCATCGCGGTTCAGCTCGGCGATTATATTTGCATGCGCTAGGGTTGACACTTGTCACCCTTGGAACTGCATGCGTTCCACAGCGTGCATCCCATTGCACGTTCCCTCCCTTGCCAGGAACTTAGGATAAAATAATATGCACATGGCTCTTTTTGGAAATAATATTAAAATATTATTCCAGGCCTAAGCCCCCTAGGCTTAGCCCCTAGGTTCAAC
>SNQJ01S0034310.1:4684-22744 GCA_010110895.2 Picea sitchensis | reverse complement strand
GTCGATCCTGATCCTGTTACCTACACAACGGATGAGGAGGATCTTGTTCTTCAGCCCATGTGGACCACTTCATTGTCTTGTTCGCATGACTTCCGTGATGAGACTTTTCCCTCAAATGAATTTATCATCAAAGACATGAATGGTTCCGAAAAACCTTTGGATGATATGCATCATTGCTCTTATTTTCTCCCAGAGCTTGAAAGAATCGAACAAGATGACTTTCGATCTACTTTGAGTGAGATAGTCGGTCACGTCGTAGTTCCACTTGATACACACAACATTTATGTCGAAGGAAATATGGAAAGTATTTCTCCCACCGTCATGATCAATATCTCTCGTACCCCTGTCAAGATTGAAAAGGTACATATCGGTGTGGATTGTTTGCCTGAAGAAATCTTGATCTACACCGAACTCTTCAAGGAATTCCAAGATTTATTTTCTTGGTCATATGAAGAGATGTCAGGAATCGACCCTCGTATTGTCGAGCATGAGTTTAGAATGTATCTGGATGCTAAACCTATTCGAAAACGTCTTAGAGTTGTCAATCCCCGGAAGGCCCCTGCTATTAAGGCAGAGGTAGAGAAACTACTTAATTCTAGCTTTATCTACCAGGTTCCTTTGACTGAATGGGTATCTAATCTCATTCATGTGAATAAGAAGCAAGGAACCATCCATGTGTGCATGGAATTTCATGACCTGAACAAGGCATGTCCTAAAGATAACTTCTTGACACCTTTCATCGATCAGATTCTCGACGAGTGTGCGGGAAGCAAAGTGTTTTCTTTTATGGACGGATTTTCAGGGTATAACCAAATTCAAATTAAACCTGAGGATCAACACAAGACAACATTTATTTGTCCTTTGGGTACTTTCACATACCGGAAAATGTCTTATGGCCTTAAAAATGTTGGAGCAACCTTCCAACGTGCTATGACCTTCACATTCCACAATCTTAATCATATAGTCGAAGCTTACCTTGACAATCTCGATGCTCACTCTCGTAAGAGAGCGGATCACTCTACGCACCTTCAGCTTGTTTTTGAAAGATGTTGTTACTATATAATCTGGTTGAACCCTTATAAGTGCATATTGTGCATTAGGTCTGGTTGTCTTTTGGGATTTCTAGTTTCTGACACCAGGATCATGGTAGATCCATTAAAGGTTGAGGCAATACTTCAATTGCCTCCCCCGTGCACTATTCGACAACTTCAGGGTTTACAGAGGAAAGATAACTTTATACATCAGTTTATAGTAAATTATTCCAATATCACTAAGGGTTTCATGCATCTTTTGAAGGACACCCCTTTTATTTGGGATGAGCGAGACCATGAGTCCTTCAATGCTTTGAGGAAAGCCTTGGTATCGGCGCCTTTGTTGAAGTCTCCTGACTACAGTAGGGATTACTTGCTTTATATCGCCACATCCAAGGAGACAGTTGGTATGGTTTTGGTTCAGGAGGATGATGATCTCCGTGAGCACGTCATCTACTATCTTAGTCAAAACTTACTCGGTCCTGAGCTCAATTATTCTCACATTGAAAAGATAGCCTTGGATTTCATTCACGCAATCCAAAGTTTATGTCATTATATATTTATTTGCAAGACTATTGTGGTTGTCAATGTCAATTTGTTTCAATACGTCCTTACCAGGCGTATCATAGGGGGAAAATATAATAAATGGATTGTCATTTTAAAATAATTTGATCTTGATTTTACTTCTACGAAATCCAAGAAATCATTAGTCTTCGCAGAGTTAATATCTGACTTTCCATGATTAGATGAGGATGTTATCCATGTTGATTCGTTCCTAGATGAACACATTTTCCTTGTCTCATCGTCCAACCCCTGGTATGGAGACATCATTCTCTATCTTCAAACTTTGAATTTCCCTCAGCATCTCTCGTGAGATGACCGATGGCGTGTACGATACCAAGATAATAATTACACTATCATTGGAGACACTTTGTATCGTCGATGAATAGACAATATCCTATGTCATTGTTTAACTCATGGACAAGTCAATTCAGTCCTAAACGATTTCCATAGTGGGGCTTATGGTGATCATCTATCCAAGCTTGCGACAACCCAGAAAATTTGCGAGCCGGTTATTTTTGGCCATCTATCTTCAAAGATTGTGTTGAAGCAGTTAAGAAGGTTCACCCCAGCCAGGTGTTCACTCAGAAAATGTGCTCGCATCCATCTCTTCTTCACCCAGTCATTATTTTCGGTCCCTTCACCAAGTGGGGGGTGGAATTCATGGATTGCAACCCAACTTCGGCTGGGGGGCATCAGCACATTATCATGGTTGTCGACTACTTTACTAAGTTGGCCAAAGCCATGCCTACAGTTAAATCCGATGGGAATACAAAAAACTTCTTCGTATTCAATCAAATTATCACCTAGTTCAGTATCCTAAGTGGGATTGTCACTGATCATGGCAGTCACTTTCAGAACAAAATCATGGAAGAACTGGCATCTAAGTTGGGGCTTAAAAATGGTCATTATTCTCCTTATTACCCCCAGGAAAATGGACAAGTAGAGGCTGTCAACAAGTCTCTTAAGACCATTTTGTAGAAAACTGTCATCCAGAGTAAGTCTGACTGGAACATCATGTTATATCCCGCACTCTGGGCATACCGAAACTCGGTCAAGTCTGCCACCGATTTTTCCTCTTTCCAGTTAGTACACCGTGTGGATTTGATATTACCTATTGAATGTGAAATACCTTCTCTTAATTTTGTAGTCGCACTCCTACCTGACACTTTCGATATCGAGCGATGCTTTGTGCACCTAGAGAGTCTTGATGAGTAGCGTCGAGTCGACTCTACGGCTATCGAGGTGAAAAAAATGCATGTCAAGGTCTAGTTAGATAAGTTTGTTTGTCCTCGGTTGTACGTTGAGGGTAACTTGGTCCTCTTATATGATCAAGCCAAAGAATCGTTGGGGGAAGGCAAGTTTAAACTCAAGTGGCACGGTCCTTATATCGTGTAGCGTGTCTTACAAAAAGGAGCCTATGAGTTAGAATATTATGAAGGGAATATGTTGGTCGAGCCCAGGAATGGGCTCTACTTGAAAAGATATTACGCTTGAGCCCTAATATTGGGAGGAACTCTTTGTATACTAATGTAATTTAGTGTATATATATTTTCCCTTTCATTTCGTCTTCAGCTTTCTTACCGAGTTTTCCCTTGGTTGGAAAATGTCAACGGATTCTTTGGTCTACCTAGGATTCACAAACGGAGCCAGTCATCATACACGAAACTTGGATTCTGCCACTTGGGTGGTTTACTCACCCAAGGGTATACTGGTGTCTTCAGGTGGTGTATACCTAGGTCCATCCACGAATAATGTGGTCGAATATAGCATCGTCATATAACTTTTGCATGATGCTATCTCACATGGTATTCTCTCTTTAGAGGTTCGCCTAGATTCCCAGTTAGTAGTATGTCAGTTGAACGAAAGTTACCATGTGCGTGATACTACTTTACTTCGACGATTCCTACGGGTATGTCTTTTAGAACGATAGTTTGATTTTATTACTTATTATCACATTCCTAGGAGTTTTAATTATGTATCTGATGCTTATGCTAATTTCGTTTTAGATTGGAATTTGTCACATAACTAAAGCAAAGAAAACCATCTCATCAATGTACACATTGTAATATAAGTAAAGCCGAAGATCTTTGTTTTATATATATATATATTTCAAAAAATGTGATGTTTAGAGTAAAAAATTGGGGCTAACACCCTCAATACACATATAATGCTAATAATACAAGATCCACGACATCTATGCATGTTGCGTCGGATGTATGTCATGGTAAAAAACTACGGTGTTTGCCAGACGTCAAAAGAGTCGCACCCAAGCTTTGGGCACACCAACCACTTGCTGCTGGATGGATTCCAACAGATCCTCTACCTAAACCATCGAAATCCTATGAGTCAAAGGAGACAGGTTTCCCTGCACATTTTGAAGGAATCTCTCAGCTTCTCCTCCCACCAACTCATCTCCTCGGTGCCTCCAACGATGTCGAGGAAGCTCGTCCGGCCATTGCAAACCCACGTCTACATCACATAAGTGTCTAGTTAGTTATTAAGAATCATCCAAAAATACTTTTGTTTCACTATACAAAAATACAAAAAAATGAAATATTTAAAAACATTTGACATACCTATGTCCCCGTAGGCAGTCCCTGGTAGGAGTGGCATGTCAGTATCCCCTCTAAAGTCGATCCTTACATAGGGGTGGTCATCCAGAGCAATGACCTGTCGCCTACACCAGTAGAAGAAATCCTCGTTATAGGGTGTGGGCACCCTACCTCCACCATATCATCTCACTACCTTGGTCCATTGTGCCATGGTTATATCGCGAGGTCCTCTCAGAATAATCTCAACTCTAGGTCCCAAACCTGGAACCCACTCGAAGAAAAAGATGCATAAGATAGAGGAAAACCCAAAATTCCTCTTGCTACCCTGTTTGCACTCTATCAACTGGATATTCATATTAGATAGTAGTGAGGTAAACCAATCATATACTATGGGTCTCAAGTACTCTACAATATATAACATGAGTGGCCTCGATGTCTGGTACAATGAAGTTGATCCTGTGATCCTAGTCAATATGAGGACAACAATCTTGAGACTGAGATTGTTTATCGCTCGAATGGGGAGTTTACTCCCGACCTTTGGAGTCCCTGCTACACAGTGAGCACCTATGTACTCCTCTATTTTCATACTGCTCCTAGCTCCCCAGGATTTTAGGTTCACTACCTCACCCCAGCACGATAACCCAATCAAAAAGTATATATCCTCTACTTCAATCCTCAATCATTTCCCATCAAGGTTGAAGCTTTCACTGTCAGGATCTCATTAATCCACAAGCATCTCAAGCAACCTCACCTAGGCCCTCATCCCTTTGAGTTCCCAAAAATTATATAAGCCACGTCTTTTCAAGGCCATTTGGGCCCTCGGATCTCTTTCCACGGCAGCATCTACCTCCTCGTGCTCCCTTTCCCTCCATTCTAGCACCATCCTGCCAGATAAAAGTCAAATTTTGAGTTAGAAACCATAGAAATAATTGATTACGGACTTTTACATGGGCTACTTCATTTAAAGTTGCATATAGGGATGAGTATACGCGCCCTGTATTTTACACAGTCACGTATAACCTCACATATACGTGACTCGATAAATGGTAGCCCGCATACACCGAGTTACCCAATTTGCGCATTAATTTACTCAAAATTTGAAACATAATTTAAATTTTTTATCCACTAGAAAGGAAGAGGAGGGTAAGAGGAGTTACCTGGTCCAGACGGTTTCTGATTTCGTCGCCTGATGCTCCCGCAATCACCAGTTGAATATCAGAGGTAATTTGGTCCAATTTTCACTATTTGGGTAAAAATTCAAAATGACATAGTAAATTTTGGTTTTGTTACTATTTATAACAGTTTTTACCCACTTTCTATAATTTTGAGTCATTTTTTCACCTAATGGACTAATACAACAATGGATTGAGTTGGTTTTTGTAGTTTTCACCAGGGATTCTTGTGGATTTCAACGTTATGTTTCCCATTCGTAACCATGTGCAGGTATTTTCACTACCCAACATATAGGATAGGTATCCATTCACCATGCACTTTTGCATTTTCCTATAACTGTCACTTTTATGCCTTAGGTACGAACCCATTTGGTGTGACACATAACCTTCCATTTTCTATAAGACATGTCGTTATCAAGTGGTACAGACTTACGAAACATGGGTGCCCTAGTTATATCTTCTGCTTCATTTGGTGCCCATGCAGAGTTTTTTCCATAGGACTGGGAGTCCCTTATAGTTAATACATGACTTTATGTTGAGCCTCATTTCTCACTCATAAACATGTTGACTTATACCTAGAGGACTCCCAACCGAGTTTAATTTAAGATCTTTTCCGTCTCATCTTCAAAAATTGAAAAGATTTCCAAGTGAAATTGTCTCTTTCACACTCATAAATTGGATTTGAAAGGACGTCTATTTGGCACAAGTTTATCCATTTTTCACACCAAGTAGACTAAATATCATGAAAAAGGAAACTTTTTTGGCGTTAAGTTGTGATTGCATCTCATGCCCCTGTGTGTAGTATTGAGCCTATAGTTGGTTCTCACTTTGCATTATAAACCGTTTACCTTAGCAGTTTTACATCCTCAACCAAGAAGAGTCTTGTTTATATTCTTCACAATTTGACACCCTATACCTAGGACAGAACATTCCCCCGAGTGTCCATCTCCTACATGCATCTCCTTGAATTGAGCATAGGTATGTTCCACTGTTGGAACTAGTTTTTCTTACTTGCGACACTTGTTTACATGACTTAATGTTGAGCCCTTGGAAAAGCAAACATGTTGACTTATACCTAGAGGACTCCCAACCGAAGCTCTAATTTAAGATCTTTTCCGCCTCATCTTCAAAATTGAAAAGATTTCCAAGTGAAATTGTTCCTTTCACACTCATAAATTGGATTTGAAAGGACGCCTATTTGGCACAAGTTTATCCATTTTCACACCAAGTAGACTAAATATCATGAAAAAAGGAAAACTTTACGTTAAGTTGTGGATTGCATCTCATGCCCCCGTAGGTAAATGTATTGAGCCTATAGTTGGTTCTCACTTGCATTATAAACCGTTACCTTTAGAAGTAGCTTTTACATCCTCAACCAAGAAGAGTCTTGTTTATATTCTTCACACTGACACCCTATACCTAGGATGTAACATTCCCCTCGAAAGTGTCCATCTCCCACATGCACCTTTGAATTGGAGCATAGGTATGTTCCTAATCGCTGGAACTAGTTTTCTTTACTTCATGCATGACTTGTTTACTCCTATGTATGATAGCATTCATTTGTATATGAAAAAAAAAAAAGACTATGGAAGGGAGTGGATGATTTTAAGGATGGAAATTCTATTTTAAAATGTAGAAACCCATGAATATTACTAATCCCTTCATATGCCAACTATAAATGTTTCATGCATATTCTTGTAAAAAATATTCAAATTCTAAGGATTTATATAGTTTTATAAAATTTTGGCTGCATTTTTAAGTAAAATAAGTTTATCCTATAGAATTTTAGCGAATCATTTTTAAAATAACAAAACTCGTATTTTGAAAAAACCATGGAAAATTAGCCCATGAGCTTAATTTCTAGTCCCTAAAATCATCCATGGAAGGGAGTATTATCTTATATTGGCAATAGTCGCCTTTGAATGTATAATACAAAGTTATTGAGTCCATTTTCATCATAATTTTGGTTTAATATGGCCTTAGGAAGATGAGGATCGGGCATGTAGAGTCTCTACCGACTGCTACTCTCAGTCCATAGAATTTCATTTGATGCCTCCCAGATCTGCCACGCTTCATCATTGATTCTATGATGCTAGAGTCTTCTATATGTATCATGTTCTTGTTCAAAGGAGGTCTATCAACCTATGTCTTCCATTCCTCAGAACTCTTGACTTCGTATGTTGGCCATACCCTCATTTTTGTCTTAGAATCACATGATATTAGAAGTCATATCATGCACCATGGTTCTACTTTCATCATTGTAACCTTGAACCCAACAATTAACATTTCATCATTGGTCATTGGATGGGTGGAGCCTCTTTAGAAAGCTCGACGCTAAGACATCTATTCACACATTGATTCATAAGTGTATTGGATGTCATTAGCTCCCTTTATTATGGTTTCCCAATCTTTTTCTGCAGAAGTTTCCCATTATTACCATTCGTGAGTGTCTTTTCGTAAAATCGCTGCACTTGGTACAATAAAAGACAATACTGTGGGCATTGGTTCGCGGAACATTTTCTTCATCCAATTTCCTCCAAATCATGAAGCCTTTTGCTTAAAAATACTTTGTGTTGAATGATGAGATATGCCTTAATGTTCTCCTTTTATCGGGTCTCCAACTAGTCAACTTCAGCTCATCTATTCTCAAACGACCTAGAGTCTTATGAGTACCTTGAGGCTTGCAGTCATTAGTGGCGGTGTGTTCTCACCATCGCATTAAATACATCAATGTCTCTTTATCGGCTGGTTTATTCGTGTTTTCTATTAATCAATTTTATTCACACTTATAACAATGTACTTGGTGCCTTGATACCCACTTTGCCATCTAGGTTTTCTCGCTTGTTAACGATATACCTCGATGACCTATAATCAAACGATGTTGCATTATGTTCGACCTCAACCTTTTTATTCACATGATGTATACTTGCACCTTGGCAAATTGTGAAGACTTGAAGACATCAATATTTGGCCACATCTTTCCGGAAGAAAGCATTTTCATTGGACCAAGTACCTATTTGACTTCATTGATCATGTGAGATCATTTTGTACTCCATGGTGTATAGATATCTTCACATTGATTTTGATATTGGTTCTATTGGGCCTTGTTTCGTGACTATGGACAACTTTTAGCATAAAATCAAGTAGCTTGTATTTTCCTATTCTTGGCCACGTAGTTGTTGTTTGGTATATTTTCACATGTGGTTCCAAGGGATGTTATTCTATTAGTAGCCATGTATGTAAAGTCAGTGAAGAATGTAATGAACAACTAGTTCCTTTCCGTATGGTTCCCTTATCACTCCAATCACTGGATTAATATTTATAATGTATTTTCACCATCACAGATACCCTCCAATCTCAATAATAATAGGTATCCATTATAGCAAGATTTTCCTCACCCCATGCACCTTTCTCAGAAGGCCTTTTCCACTTCCCAGAGCTAAAAAAAAAAAAAAAAAAAAAAAAAAAAAATACATTTTTCCACATGTACGCATTCCTTGCCTACTATACAACATGTGTATATGTGTTACACCTCAAAGCATAACCCGGCAGGCCATTGCTAGGGATTTTGCCCAAAATGAAAATTGGTGCTCTGGGTTTCCATGTCACAATAGGAGATCTTATGATCCTTGGTCTTCCATATAATAGAAACATTCCGACTCTGACCTTTAGTTCCATTTTGAAGTGCTGGTGGAAGGGGAACACCTGCTATGGAAAAGGAGAGAAACAATCTTTAATCAATGTGGAGAGCAAAGCACTGAGAAATTATTTACTTTGTATTGAGTCTTCATTCCTTTGTCCCTCAAGTATAAATATAATGTTCTCAAACTCCAATCCTCTTTATTGATTGAGAACTTCATTGTCTCTTTCTAATGAGCTTGCCTTTGGTGGAGGATTGAAGTGGTGGAGGCCCAAATTGAAGGGAACTTAGTTTCTTAGTTCCAAACTGTAATGCATTAATCTAAGTCTGTAATATTTTCTACCCTATGTTGATCATATATTAATAGAAATACCATTCTCGTCCAATCGATATCTTGCAAATATTTGAATTATTATTCCACATGATTCTTGTCATGTTTTATTAATGGATTATGATATTGAATATGATAACATCATATATTATCACCATATTTCTTCTCTTGGTTGTTGAGGACTAGTTGCGTGTGTATATTTCTCTTTGGGTCAAGTGCTCAATGGTGACTTCATCGAATGTCTAGATGAGGTAGGCCTTGTATCTTGTCTTGCTAGCATATTCATTTATATAGAATAATTGAGAATATGCATTTGATTTCTGGAGTCATTTCCATCTATTGTGGTTTACCTAATTCATAGAGATATTTTCCACGTAACATCGAGTGTATCAAATGGCTAAGTATTGGAAAGTATCGGGCAGACAATGGAGAGAATGGAGGTGCATCATGTAGATAGATAAGTCCAAAAGTTTGAAAGTCTGGAAGTCTAAGACGTAAAAACATTTTAAGTGTTAGGCAGACTTATACATGGGTGAACGAATGATAATGCAAGTGCGAGTGTCCGCAAGTCTGAAAATGTGAAAATCGACTAAGTATGATATTACCAAGAAAGGGAAAAGAAGGGAAAAAATAAAGCAAGAAAAGGGGAAGTATTGAAGGGAGGAATGAAGAGGTAATAAAAGAAGTGGGAAAAGTAATAAATAAGGAAGGAATAAAGGCAATAAAAAAGTCTAACAACCTGCCTTAAAATGGATGATAACCCTCTCAGGTTTTCAGAATCCATAATCTCAAGGACTAACATTTGTATCTCCGAAATGGAGTCGAAATAGTGAGGATGTACATAATAAAATGAAAAACTATGTACAAAGAGAAGAGAGAATTTAAGCGGAAAAAAAAAATCGCTTCATTGACAAGAAACATTAACATTTTCCTTCATGTCTTTAAGCATATAAGGAATTGAAACCAAATATTTTCTAAATGATGTATGGTTTTGATCCAAAGTGTTTCAAACTTTGTGTGTATCAGACGACTCTCCTTAGCTTTGTTCTAGAGTAACACCATTTCAACTTCTCGAACTTTCATCAAGAAGCTCCGATCGAAATATATTTTGACATTTTGTTTCCTCTGAGATGTTCTATGTAGATATTCATTTTTTTCTTCTTCCAATATGAATAAGTGATTTAATATTTATTGCATAGGAGTAATATCTTCAACGTCCTCTATGTTAACTACATAAGTCAAGGAATTTAGTTCAAGGTTGATTGACATTTTTACTTCCTTCTTGTAAACCAACATATATGGAGACATCCTCGATACTCATCTTTCAGAGTCATTTTTCTTTCCCACAGAGCATCTGTCAATTTAAAGTGCCAATTCTTCTGATTTTGTTCAATAGTTTTCTTTAAAATCTGAATGTGTCTTATTTTTAGATTCGGCAAGACCATTCCCTTGTGGATATTAGTTCGAGATTGTCCCATGGTAATGTCAGACTTGTCCAGAAAACTTCGTAAAATTTGACCTGATGAAAATTGAACCATTGCCAGTAATGATTTTTTTTGGAACACCAAATATTGATAAGATATTATCCTTAAGGAATTTAATTGATTCATTAGAATCAACCTTTTTCAACGCTATTGCCTCTTTCCATTTGGTAAAGTAGTCTCAGGAAGTAAGAAATGCCATTCCCACTTGATTTCCATTTATTGGCCCAATGGATGTCCAAAGTTCCCATTGGGTGAATGGTTTTTCTACAGATATGTGTTGTAAAGACATTGCAGACCTTTTCATTTTCCCTGAAAAAATTGTTGACAAGAGATACATTTTCTCACCGTAGTATACGAAAATGGATGGCCAATAAAATTTGACTCTTATTATTGTTGGATCAATCGAGAGGGGGAGGTGAATCAAGCATAGAGCAATTCAATCATTTTCAACCAAAATGAAAGTGTTATATCAATGTAGCATTACTTCATCCAATAGTTGCGAGTAAATAAACAATGAACAAATGAGCAGTAATACACATACACATGTATTATTAGTAATAACTGTGTTTTTCATGGAAACCCAAAGAGGGAGAAAACCATGAAATGATTTTCTTATATGTCTCTTTAAGAGTTACATTCATTGAAGTACTTCAACTTCCTTTGTTTTCCAACCTGGAAGGAGGGTCTAACCCCTAGTTTCTCAGGCTAAACTTGAGGGAAGCTCCAACTCCTCAATCAAGTTACCTAGAAGGAGGCCTATTCCCACATGTTCTCCGACTACAACTGTAAGGTGGCTACAACAACCTATCATCCTTTCCTCAGCCTAACTTCCCTCGAAATATATAAAATGCTAAATGTAGACAACCCATCACTATCACCTAATAAATCACTTCCATTGTCAACCTGTAAATAAATCCTTAAAACTTTCAATCAACCTACACCAAACAAACTGTAATTCAATAATCTAAACCAACATGTACCATGCATCAACCTCGAATCATCAACTCAAGACCCATCAACAAGTGCATCAACTATGCACCAAACCTTGCATAAATAACTTGTCACAACAACCCTCATCTAAACAACCTATCACAAAAATATGTCTCATCAATCTTATCAACCAAATCAGATCTTACCAAGACAAGTATGCTACATCATCCATAAACTATCAACAATACTACTAACAAGTTCCTCCAACCATGTACCAAGTACACCACCATGCATCAACTAAGCACATCAACTATGACTCATCAATATGTACCAACATCATAACCATACACCTTCATGTATGTGCCACCTCATCAACTAATTATCTCAAATCCATAACCAACATGCACCCCAACCATATACCAAAGACATACACCAATATAACCATCAAAATTTATCTCAATTCATCACTTTGTTCATAAACCAAATACCATAAAACCCTAAATCAAACCATGTGCCACAAATTCTCTCAGTATAGCCTCTGTACCAACAACTTCAACAATATATCACAACCAAAATACCAATACCTATGCTAAAAAATTAACAACAAAATAACAATTAGTCCCCAGTCAATAAAATACCAATTGTGTCCCTCAACAAATACGATATATGCAGCAATACTAAACATCCAATACCATCTCAAGAGATAAACCCTAGCTCACAAAACATACCTCAAACAAGATGTGTCATATCTCTCATAAATAGACCCCCAATCATGTTGTTGCCGTGATTTTTCTACCACACTTTTTCTTCTACACTTTTTCTGCCGCACTTTTTCTGCCACGATTTTTCTGTCGTGATTTTTCTACCGCACTTTTTCTACAACGATTTTTTTCCGCACTTTTTCTGCCACAATTTTTCTGCCGCGATTTTTCTGTCGCACTTTTTCTACCGCACTTTTCCTGCCGCACTTTTCTCTATCATTAATACCTGCCCAAATAACCTTTCAAAAAATAGATATTCAATGATATTCAATAGGTTCAAGTGTGCCATGCCTCTTATTTATAATTTCATGTAGCATCCTCAAGGGGTTATATTTTAACCATTTTAACCCATTTTCCTTATTTTAGGATTAACCCACTTTTTCTACCGCACTTTTCCTGCCGCACTTTTCCTTCCGCACTTTTCTCTATCATTAATACCTGCCCAAATAACCTTTCACAAAATAGATATTCAATGATATTCAATAGGTTCAAGTGTGTCTTGCCTCTTATTTATACTTTCATGTAGCATCCTCAAGGGGTTATATTTTAACCATTTTAACCCACTTTCCTTATTTTAGGATTAACCCACTTATAACCACGTGTCCACTTAACTTAACCACTTTCCATAATTAGTATGTTCTCCATTAAATTTATCATTTAAATAATTTCTTTTTCATTCTCTTTGACTTATATTACACTCATCACTTCACTTTATTATTTAAATAATTTCTTCTTTGCAAACACTTTGACTACTTTGACCTTTTGGGTATTCTAGATGACTCATGAGGTTTCTTCAACTTCACATGGTCATAACTCTCTAACCGCGAGGATTTATGTGATGTTCCACATACCACCAGAAATGGAATGACCTGTAATATCCATCTAGAATAGGATTACCTGCAAATATATCAAAATTCATACCATTATCCATCAAACAAACTTGGGTCCATTACCCAAACCTTTGTGCTACCGGACTTTCTTCAAGGGTTGACATCAATGAAAACCAACCTAGTTAATCAACAATTATTTTATCTGCTTTACCAGTAGGTGCAAAATTCCCCCCACATATTCCTTCATGAAATTATTGTATTAATTCTTGATCTATTTTTTCATCAACACGTCTTAATAACATGCCATCATAATTTCTTCTAAATAATATTTCAACAATCAATGCATACTGATTTGATTTCAATTTCAATTCCCTTCTTTCCTTTGGAGTCATGGTGACATGAAATTGTCCATACTTTAAATAAAACACAATATCTTTGTACCATTCAGAGCCAGATATAGGTTTTCCAATCAAAATCGAAACTACTCCATTCAAAGCATCACCATTCGCACTGAGATTGCACAATCCTTTCCCTTTAACTAATTTTAAAGGATTAATTTAAATCTCATACTCTTGTATTTTCACCAACGAATTTGCTCATTTCCCTTCTCTCAATTGTTGATTTAAAAGCATCTTAACAGTAGAGGATGGAACATATGTAATGACATGAGAATTTAATATATAATTTCGAAAGTGTGTTACTGCCTTTACGAGAGATAGGGCTTGTTTATCCAATTCCAAGTGTCTTAATTCATAATCATGGAGGGTCTTCCTCATGAAACTGATTGGTAGATCTTCACCCTTGCCATTTCTTTGAGTAAGGACATATGCCACAATAGTTTCTATTGCAAATGAATACATGATGAAATATCTTTGAAAATCTGTACTAATGAGGGCTTGGGCTGTAGTGATTTCCCTTTTGATGTTACTAAAGGATTCTTGTGTATCTTAAGTCCATTCAAACCTTTGATCCTTTTTCAACTATGCATTGATCGATTTTACTATGCTTGCATAACCAGGGACAAATCTCCACACAAAATTGATTTTTCCAAAAAATGACTGGACTCCTTTCTTAGATGATGGAGGGTTGAGCTCATCAATAGCTCTAATCCTCTCTAGATCAATATAGATTCCTTATTTGCACACAATATGCCCCAATAACTTGCTTTCAATCACAACAAAAAAAAATACTTTGGATTCAAAGAAACTCCATATAATCTACATCTCTCAAATACTTTCCTCAGATGGTGAATGTGCTCATTTCTTGTCTTTGAATGGACTGTCAAATCATCTTGGTAGTCCACCATGAATTTCCCTATCAAACCTTTAATTGTGTGGTCCATATCCCTCTGAAACGTAGCTCCAATTTTCTTTAAACCAAATGGAATCCAATCATATCTGTATGTCTCCCAAGGAGTTATGAAAGTCGTCTTTTCTCTGTCTTCCTCTGCAACCAAAACTTGATTGTATTCGGAAAAACCATGTAACATGGAAATACAAGTAGATCCAGTTATGTGTTGAAGAAGGAATTCATGTTAGGCAGGGGATAATTATCTTTTACACTTGATTTATTTAGATCCCTGAAATCCACACACATTCGAATCTCCCCAGTCTTTTTTCTCACAACCACCGGATTTGAAATCTAGTCAGAATGCCTAATGGGATATATTATTCCATCTCTCTTCATTTTTTCCAACTCAATGTTTTCCAATGGTTTCAACTTGGTATTGATCATCCTTATTTTTTGTTTGAAAGGTTTATCTTCTTCTCTTAGTGGGATGATATACTGAAATATTTTCTTATCATATTCCTTTAAATCATCATAACTCCACGTGAAAACATCAATATATTCTTTGAAGAGGGAAACATATTGATCAACTTCTTCAGAGGTACAATAAACTCCCAAGTTGATGTACTTTTGGGAACTATTAGTCCCAATGTTGACTTTTCTTATTTCTTGAACCTTTCGGACCGATACCTCTTCCATGATATTTTTGGCATGATCATCTCTTGTGAAAAGAGATTCAGATTGCACACAATTCTTTGGAACATAGACGATATCATTATCTTCATCTTCATTTTCATATACTAGAAAATTCTCTAGGTATTCATCATTTTCAAACACTTGAAGAAACTCTTGGTTGTCAGGTACCAAAGCTTGAAATACTATTTTTACCTGAAAAGAGGTCTCACTATGTATGTCATTTGGGTTTGAAAATGAAGCAGTCAATGCTAATGAATCTGCCTTCTGATTTTTATCCCTTGGAATGAAGGAAATATGAAAAGAACATAAGGTCCCCATCAATTCATTTACTCTTTTGAAATATAATTTAATCCTTTCTTTCTTAATCTTATATTTCTGAGTACATGATTTATTATCAATTCAGAGTCGCTAGTCACGATCAAATGTTCAATCTTCATTTCTCATGCAAGGGCCAATCCTTGAATAAAATCCTCATACTATGCTTCATTATTTGTGCAAGAAAACTCAAGTCTGATGGCATGTGGATGTACTATTGTTTCAGGGATTTTAAGAACAATTTCAACTCCGCTCCCTGAGCTTGAACAAGCTCCATCGAATGACATCCTCCAATAGCCCGTGAAATAATTATCTTCATTTCTTATATCATCAATCTGCTCCATATCCAGGATGGAATAGTTTCCAATACCAACATCTATATAATCTTCCATTATCTAGTTATCTTAATTTTTTAAAGAAAATGGTCTCCTAGGTTCACGAGGAACCTTGATCATTGCTCCATCCTTATCCGACAACATCAAGTAACTTCCATCATTTATTATATAGCCTTTGATCATGGATGACTAGTCTCTTCCTAGGAAAAATCCATACGCAGGAGGAATATCCACCACCATGATAATGAAAACTGTAATAATATGGGGAGAGACAATAATCCCTGCATAAAAATATTTGATTTCTCCATAAACTGGCACCTTCCTGGAATCAATTATGTAAATGCTTTCGCATGTTTCATAGTATTTGCTGCAGCTCATACCAAGTGCCTCCATTACTTGATCTGAATTATTTTCGGCACAAAATGAGAGTGGATATATTATAAAGAAATGTACAGAGATATAACCATAAACATAGAGATTCAGTAATACACGATTTCTATTAATGAGTGAAATGTACAAAACTGTAGAAATACGGAGTGAAAGACTCGCTAGAATGGTGGCAACTTATCTCTGAGAAGAGATGTGATGGCTAAGCACATTCGCAAGAAGATGATTATTACAATGAGGCTCCAAAGGCCTTTTTAACATAAATAAAATCCAAAACCCTAACCCCGGAAGATGAAAATCCAACAATTTTGTGGACCCTGTTTTGGGTAGTTTGGTGTATCAACTTCCCGGGGGCGTAACTTTGGCATACAATCTTTATTTCGGGCACACGATAGCTCGTTGGAAATGTATCAATGAGGACCGTCATTTTGGGGGCTCAATTAAATAAATAGGCTATAATTAAGGTTCCCAATCACGAAAAATATTTGTTTAGGCCCTCAAAATGGCCTCAGAAGTTCAGAACCCAAAAAACTACTAAAAATAGTAAATTTCCAACAAATTGTTTTGAACTAGTTGGGATAGGTGGGTGGCCACCGATATCCACCTGGATCAATACTCCCTCCTGTTGATGGGCGAAAATGACCGTCCGTCAACTGAGAGAGTGGAGTCGGTCCGGGGTTGTCTAATAACCCAAGTCGTTTGGAATGAACCACCCTGACGGGTTTAGCGGCTCCATTGGCCGCTCTAAGGTCTTAAGAAAACCAAAGAGAAAACTAATCTAAACTAACTAATCTAAATAAAACTAAATAAAACAAACTAAAACTAACTAACAAACTAATCTAAATAAAACTAAATAAAACTAACTAAAACTAACTAAACAAATAAAACAAACTAATTAAAAACAAACTAAAACTAACTAAACAAATAAAACAAACTAATTAAAAACAAACTAATACACTAATCTAATTAAAACAAACTACTAAATTAAACTAAAACTAAATATAAACTACTCTAACTATTCTATATACAAAATACTAATTATTATTATACTAACTTTAATAATTAATTATCTAATTACTAATTGAATTACAACTTATTCACAAATATACAATATCTACAACTTGCAGATTTGAATAAAACCTGTAAAACTCATGTGCTTTCTGCACTAAGACAGCGAGATATGTTTTTTATTGATTTTTTGATTTTATGAAAAAAGAAATAAAACTTACTGAAATTAAACAATCTAATATATTAAACATATAAATCTAACTAAAAATACTAACAAATATACTAAACAAATCAATGATGAACTGACCTGGAAACGCTCCAAGTTTGTCTTGTGTGTGATGACTTCGAATCTGGTCGGAGGAAGTAAACTCGCACCGGATGATTCAGAAGCTTCTCGTAAACAATAGGTTGCGCTGCTCTTTGAGTTTATTTACAGGACAAACAAGACATAAAAAATCATAACAATTATATTATTTATAAATCTCTGCAATAAGGGAAACCTGTTATGAAAAAACTTATACTTAATAATTCAACTTATGAAGAAGAGAAATCTGTCGTTCACAAACTGAATCAAGCAACTGCTATGTTTTTTAAATACTAGAAGAAATCAGATATGGATTACAGTGATTAAATTATATCGTTTGAAAAAGATTAATGATATCTAAATTAGTCGTTAACCAAATACAAATTGATACACATAACATGAAACAAAATATTGATATCATAAGAAGCTAAAG
>SNQJ01S0034309.1:61304-73658 GCA_010110895.2 Picea sitchensis | reverse complement strand
AATTACCAATTGAATTATAACTTATTCACAAATATACACTATCTACAACTTGCAGATTTGAATAAAACCTGTAAAACTCATTATATTCTGCCCTAAGACAGCGAGAGATGTTTTTATTGATTTTTTGATTTTATGAAAAAGAAATAAAACATACTGAAATTAAACAATCTAATATACTAAACATATATATCTAACTAAAAATACTAGCAAATATACTAAACAAATCAATGACAAACTGACGTGGAAACACTCCCAATTTGTCCTGTGTATGATGACTTCGAAGCTGGTCGGAGGAAGGAAACTCGCACCGGTTGATCCAGAAGATTCTCGTAAACGATAGGCTACGCTGCTCTTTGAGTTTATTTACAGGAAAAACAAGACATAAAAGATCATAACAATTATATGATTTATAAATCTCTGCAATAAGGGAAACCTGTTATGCGAAAACTTACACTTAATAATTCAACTTATGAAGAAGAGAAATCTGTCATTCACAAACTGAGTCAAGTAATTGCTATGTCTTTAAGTACTGGAAGAAATCAGATATGGATTACAGTGATTAAATTATATCATTTGCAAAATATTAAGATAGCTAAAGTAGTCATTAACGAAATACAAATTGATACACATAACATAAAACAAAATATTGATATTATGAAAGGCTAAAGTTGTAGCAGAATATCAAATTCTGTCTCAGTCTGTATTAAAATTCCATATCCTTGTTCTCCCATGAATGAGGATCATATTATTATAAAAATAATAAGTATATATAAGTTCTTCCACAGGGTAAAACCTCCCTGTGGATAGTATCAAACTGTTTACATAATCTGGGAAGATATTCCCAAGATCAACTAAACTAGGAAACTAAAATGAAAACAAAATATTTCAAATATCCTCCAACTGCTCATCAAATCCAATGCAATTTCGAATTCACCTATAATGAACCAAAAATAACAAGTTAGAGAGATATTTTATTAGCAAAACAATAAAAATCTAATTCTACAGACTTAGCTACAGAATCATCTGATTCTGTAGCTAAGTCTAAAATAAGATACAGGATCAGAATCGAAATTAAATCAAATCTTTTTAATAAAATCAAATTGAACTAACAACCAATAACAAATCATTTCATTTGAAAATGTTATATCATTTGAAATCGAATAGGATAAAAATCCTATAACCAAATAGAGAGACATGCATACTCTGTTTCAATTGTCATCCTAGTCGGGTAGACAGAATCAAAACCAAACAGTTTTGCAAATCGTTCCATGTCCAATTTGAAGGTGATGCAATCGAAAGTTATGTTTTCTTAATGAAAAAAGATATGATCAGATCAAAACAAAGTTGTTTGAAATTATTATAGTTGTCATTGCCACAGGTAGATTAATTCAAACAGGCACGAGAATTAACTCATACAAAATCGTAACCAGATTAATTTGACTTCGAGTAGAATCAACATAAGTGATAATTGGTTATTGTAAAATAGGCAAATAAACTCGATTGGTGTTGAACGAAATCATTGATTTCAAACGAATCATGACTGAGTTTAACATAGAAACAAATCGTGAATCCGGATATAACCAATTTCATTTTACAAATCAAATTCAAACAGAGTATCCATCGCAAATACGAATCCAACTAATAATATGGTCATGCTAATAGTAAACCAATGTGAATTAACCGGCTAGGTTTAGCATGATCGTTATGAATCAAATCCATTTTATGATTTGGGCGCGTTGGTACGGGCTTAAAATAAAAAGCAATGTTCGCGAAGAAACAGAGTCACACTGGAAACAATACAAGTTATATTCCTGTTGTTTGAAAGTCACATGGCACAACAACCGTAACAATTAACCTCATCACAATCGTTACCAATCATAATGTTTGCATCATAACGAGATTGAATCGAAATGTGATTGTGTTCAAAATTGAATATGAGAAACAATTCCTGTCTAGAATAAATACAAACGACTTCAATTGACAGCAGAGCATCGATTTTAACTCACTCAAACAAATCAAATCCTTATTAAGATCAATCTAATCGATGAAAATCTAATAGAAGCTAAACTGGGAAAAATGAAATTCCATTTAATCAAAGCAAAGCTATGTATAGAATGCATACAATGTAACAGAGCCAATCAATGTTGTGAAAAGAGCTGTTTAAAACCGAATCTGAATCGTTATATAAACAAGTGATATCAAAACATACTTGTGTAACGACGAGGCTACTCAATTATGCCAACTTAGAATTCACAACAGTCGTGGATGATTCCACATTTTTAAACAAAATGGAGCCTGTCGTCTTTTGTTTCTTGTCTGTCGCTTGTAGTTTGGCCTTTTGACTGGTAAGCAGTGCAACCTGGTCCTCCAAAGATTGAATTCATGACTGGAGAATCGAAACATCGAGCTAATATTGCTCTAACCACAAACTGCATTGATCACAGGGTGGCACTGTAGGTTTAGACATAGCAGGAGAGGGTTTGGATAAATGACCGGGGGATTCACAAGGCAACTTAATGCTTGGGTAGTTAGGGTCGTCTTGTAGGCAGGAGGGTAGGTTTGACACAAATTCATACGAGGGTTCGGCACACAAACCTTGCGAATAAGGGTATTCGCTAGCCAAGAAACGCTCCACTTCCGAATCAGAGTCCTCACTCAACACGATAGGGTTTGATTCGACAGGGGGTTTTGGCTTATTTCTTTCCATCCGTGAAATCAAACGTGCATTCTTTTTCCCTTTGGCGTTTACAGTGGGGTTGGCTTTGGGCTTCTTGCTCATAGGCTTAACAGTCTCAACGCTCTTAGACATAGTGTGGGGTAAGTCGATAGGAGGGTCGGTCGAGGGTTTATGCAGAAGGATATGGTAGGGTATTGGGGGCACAACCTTGACCTCGCTCACCACAGGTTTATCAACCTATGCAGGGTTCGAATCCTTGAAACTATTCCGAGCCACAAAATTGCTCCAACTATCCCTGACCAGACTCAAATGACAGACAACAATAAGCTTTACCAGCCCATAATGGAAAAGGCTACTATCAGCCTGGTTTCTTTTGTACTTCTTCGACATTTTAAACAGGATTCTATGCAATAATAGGGCATATTGAGCTAATTACCCATAAAAACCATAAGCAAACATAGGTGGTGTAAGAACACAAACCCATACAGACCTTCGCAGGTGATAAATTGCTTGATTATCATTAATAAATCACGCCAACGTTGTTTAAGCATCGTTACTGGAAAACCTTTATCACAGGAGGTAATTTTACGCAACTGGAAGAGAAGTGTCCATGGGACCTCCTTGAATTTGCAATTCTTGGACCATCGTTGTCCAGTGGTAGGCAAACCTGTAGCAAGACTGATAAACTGTTCATCAATTTCCAATTGAATATCGTTGACCTTGGCTCGACAGCCATCAAAGGTCATAGAAAATTGTTGAGCTACACAGAGGTTGAAACCCTCAAATCTTTGTATAAATGGAAGCCACCCATTTTCCTCGAGGTCACTGCGGGCACTGTCAAACATCAACAGAGCTTGGCTCCCATTGGGTTCAGCTCGGATGACTAGTGCCATGAATCGAGCACATGGTAAGGGTTTGGTTCGAATTCACCAACGCATAGGAGCAGAGTTATTCGGTCTAACAACAATGAACGATCAAAGGGGGGAAAACATTAATGCGTGCATGCAAGGGTGGTGGATTTATTCACCGCCATGCACAATAGTTATGGTAAAGTACAACCAGCAAGTTCCACATCTGTTCAAACAATCATAGCATAGCTCAAAAACCATATCGTTTGGCCAACCAAAGAATCAAATGGTGAGTGTTATGCCAACGCGCCAAATCAACTATAGTTTTTAAAACCATTGACATTCAACGTGAAAACAACACCAAATGTTAGCCATGCGCCATTGTATAAATCAAAAGTTTTAAACCATTGTGCCAATCAATACTCATAAAATTGACAAGCCAAGAGCTAAAAAAAGATTAACATAAGGATCACATCATATATAAAAACAAAAATAAATCATGACCCCTATGCAATTCATAGAATCAATGATTAGGAAAGTCACAACAAGTATAAATCTATATGCTCAATGCCTCACAAACTTAATAAAATCAAGTTATGCAATCAATAGAAGAATGTCCAAATAGGCATAGTTCGAAAATCCTTTCAGCCACATAACGATAAACCAAAGGTAAGTGCCATAGAAAATATCGATAAAAAGATGACGACAGTTCAAATAGTGATCGAAATGTGACCTCGAAAGGAGAAGTTTTCATGCTTACATTCGTGAAAACTTAATGGAGACAAATTTGCAAGTGTCGCAAGAAATGAAAATATCGTCTATTTGAAAAATGCGACGACAATTTGAAGTTCGGAAGACATAGGTGTAGGCAGCGTATAGGACAATAGAAAAAATTGAATTGGCTGCCAACAGAAGGCCATTATAAGTTATTGGTGATTCCCTTTGGCCTTTGAAATGCACCTTCCACCTTATAGAGGCTCATGCACAACACCTTTCAACCCTTTCTCCATCATTTTTTTTATTTTTTTATGTCATCTTGATATACAATCTACAATATCACTCTCCAAGGGTTGACATCAATCTACAATATCACTCTCCAAGGGTTGGCATCAATGACAACCAACTATCCAACTATCTATCAATCTAGACCAACTGTTTGACACCCATTCCTATCTGATGACTTTTTGGATGAGGTAAAAGGTTTTCATTTCTTCACCAAACTTGATCTCTACTTAGGCTATCACCAAATTCACACGAAGGATGAAAATGTTCCCAAAACTAATTTTTGCACTCATGAAGGCCATTATAAGTTATTGGTTATTCCCTTTGGCCTTTGAAATGCACCTTCCACCTTATAGAGGCTCATGAACAACACCTTTCAACCCTTTCTCCATCATTTTTTTTTATGTCATCTTGATCTACAGTTAATCCATAAATGAGGGAATTATAGCCCACTCGCTTCACCAACATGGATATTGTGTGGGAATTTGTTTCAAATATACCACTCAATATTGTACATATATCTTAGTCTTTGTAAGGATCTATCCTTGGTTGTAACTTGCACACACCAAACTGCTAACAATACACTAGCAATTAGGCCAATAAAAAATCAGACTTTGTCAATACTTTGTCACTAAGAACTCTATCTTTAGAAAGGTTACTGGGCCTAGTACTTGGTGCAACTTGCAAAAAAATTTATCCATTGATGCCAACTAGTAAACTCATTGTTTCTTAGTTATAAATGAAATTGATTAAGAAATACCAAAGGATTCTTTCATATATGGTTCAATTCTCTATTTGTGGACAGGTAGAATGAATGCTAGCCACTAATGTGACCACACTCCCTCTACTAGTCGTAGGGTTCCTTCCTAGGATCTCCTTTGTTCTTAACTCACTATTGACTCTACCAAAATTTGAAGATAGGATGAATGATACTCATTGTGCCTAGCCTCTAGAGTCTTCAAATCATTGTCATATAACACAAATTATTGCAACATTAAATTTCAAACTAATAGCCATTATAATGTATGTCTTATGAAACAATAGAGAACATGAATGTTCTCTTGATGGGAACATCAATCAATAAATCTCATTGAAATAATTTTCCTTAAAAAGGTAGAGATAAAAAAGGAATAATGTAAGAAAATTTGTGGAAGCCCATTCCAATGATGATTACAACAATAGTTTCAATCCATCATTTGTATTCTTGTATATTTAATTCACCAACAAAATAATTGGGGAATTCTCCACACTTCATAGCTTTCCTCTAATTATTTTTTTTACTACATTGCTCTTTCTTTAAAACCAATGTTACTAGAAGTGATCTATTTACATTCAATTGTGAATTAGACAAAATTAGAGGTCAATTGAGCATGAGGGATAAGGGTAACTAGTTCAACACCTTAATTCACTTGTGGCAACTAATATCCAATGCTCAAGCAGCTTGAATGAATATGTATGGTTTTTATAGCCAAATATGATCATATACTCATCTAATTAGATGCATATGGCCCTGAATTAATAACCAATAGTGCAAGTAGGTAGGAAATAATCCCTACAAATTTGAAAACAACCAAATGAGTGAAAAATTGACCATATAATTGTGAAATCAACTAGTTGAGTGAAAATCAACCCAGACAAGTAGGAAATTCACCATTGGAGTGAGAAGTCAAACTAGAAAGGTGGGAAATTGACTAGATGAGTGAGAATTTGACATAGATAGGTAGGAAATAATCTAGGGAGAAATAAAATATTTCCCATGTAAAGGAATTGACCAGGTGAGGAAGGTGTGTGGCTCCTAGGTGAGAAACAAACTGAGGTAGTTTCCCAACGACCTGAATAGAGAGAGATAAATTCCATTTTTTTATTACAAGGAGAATAACTAGTAACTAATGAGTAACAACTCTAATTCCTAGGTCAATGATCTATTGGACAACATAGATGGACATATTAGAATTCCTAGCTATTGCAATTAACCACAAAAGCATTGAAATCATTCTACTTTGTATAATCTATAATATTTCACACCATGAACAATGAATGGAGTTTAAGAACTCAGAAAAATGGAAGCCACAACAACAGACACGATAAAAAATCACAATGAACACAAATATTTTACTTTGGAAACACAATCGGGAAAACAAGATTAATATGTTTGCTCAATTCTATTTTGGCAATCTTTGATAGAATCAACCTATGTCTCTTTATGTGCATCCTCTCCTCTCTTGGCCAAAGGAAACGTTGAAAGTGAAAACATAAGAGAAAATAAGGATAGTTGGGGTAGTGGGAAGGACAACAAGATGAAATTTAATTTCCCATTCCTCGACCCATCTCTCCTATATATTTTTTTTCATTGAATTCTCTATTTGTCTCTTTCATCTTATTCATTTTTTACAATTGTATTGTTTTATGTAGTTTTTCTAACTTTCATAAATTGTTGAATTGGCTTGCAGGTGCCAAGTATTACAACCATTAGTTGGTTTGGATCCATTTTGGACCGATAATAAAACTTGACATACCCATATCACCCATGTGGATCAAGTCTTACAACTACTTGTTAATCATCAACTCGTTCTCAAGAGGTCCAATGTGCCTCTAGTGTCTCTAAAGTGGAATATTTGGGATATATTGTTAGTCATGATGGTGTAGATGTGGATCCAAAGAAAATTGAAGGAATGAAGGATTAGCCATGTCCCAAAATTTTTATAAGTTTAAGAGGTTTTATTGGTCTCACTGGTTACTACAAAAAGTTCGTTAATAACTATGATAAGATTTCTACTCCCCTCACAACCTTTCTTAGAAAAACATATTTCAGTTGCATTGAAGCTATATACCAGGACTTCTAGCATTTGAAGAATGCTATATGTAAGACCCTAGTACACACTCTACTAAACTTTATTAGTACTTTTTTCTTGGAATGAGATGGCTCTAGTAAAGGCATCAAAGAAGTACTCATGTAGAAGGGATGACCATTGCCCTTTACCATAAAACAAACACTGTGAGAGGCATTTGGGAAAATCAATTTATGAAAAATAAATGATGGATATATTGAATGATATGGAATTATACAATGTTTCCACATTAAAATATATCATCGCAACCTATAATACTTCCTGGAGAAAATGATTTCATCCCCTGAGTAAAAGAAATGGGTCACACAAATGTTGGGATATTATTATGAGATAATTTATAAAAGGGAAATGAGAATGTGGTGGAATATTCTCTCTATCACAAGTATGAAGAGGAAGGTTACCTCTTTTCACTCTCCATCATAGTATCATATTGGTTGAATGACCTCCACAAAGAATGGTTCACAGATCCCAAGATTGCTCGCCTAATACAACAAATTCAAAGGGAACCCCATGAATATCAAGGTTGCACTTGGAAAAATGAATCTCTTCACTATAAAGGGAATATATATTTTAACAAGAAATCTACCTTTAAATAAATAATTTTATCTAAACTCCACGCCTCTCCAACTTTGGGTCACTCAAGGTTTTATAAAACATACAGAAGAATTAAAAATTCATTTTTTGGGGGTACTTGCCACAGTGAGGCCACGGAGCGGAGCAAATAGAACCTAGGGTTTAACAGTCACGACCATAGTAGAGTACATCATGAGCACCAAAGGGGGGGGTAAGGGTACCCCTCATACAAACAGGTAGTGGTAGACAGAGGGAAAGGGCCAAGAGGCGTAGTTTTCAAGGCACTAGTGATAGGAACCTCGTGATCAAACCTGGAAAAAGCTCAGGAAAGAAACCAGGGTAGAAGTGAATGCATGGGAGAAGAAGCTAGAGAAAGTCATAGGCAGGCACAAGACAGAGTGACTCCCAACGGGGCAGAAGGGCGCAACCCATGCAAACCCAAAACAAAAATGATACTCAAGGTGATACTGGAGGATCCGCAAACACAACTCTACAGGGACCAGATGAAGACACATGAAATAATATGCAAGTTCATGGGTTTGTGGCCCATAGAAAGAACGTTGCGCAGCTAGATTAAATACCATTGGAAGCCAAACGAAGAAGTGTAGCTCCACCTGGGATCGAAAGGCTTCTTCACAACAATATTCATGAACCTAGAGGACAAGGATAGAGTCTTTGAGGGGGGGGCATACTTCCACGCCTCAACAGGACTGTACATGCGACCATGGAAGGAAAATTTCTCCCCAGAAAAAGAGACTTTAAAAAATGTGCCAGTCTGGCCGAGATTTTATTCCTTACCTTTAGACTACTGGTTACTCTCTACTTTAGAAGTAATAGGAAACAAATTGGGGAAACATGCGAAGAATTCATAAGCCACCCTAAAAGGGGGATATACATCTTATGCAAGAATCTGCATAGAAATGGATGTGTTGGGAGCATTCCCAGAAGCCATAAGTGTGGAATTCAGGGATGCAGAATGGATCCAAAACATAGATTATGAACATATCCCCTTCAGATGCAGAATATGCCATGAACATGGCCACCTGATCAGATAATTCCCTCTTAATAAAAACCAGGAAGTGGAAAAACCCAAACCACAACAGGATGAGGATGGGTTTATAAAACCGAACCCCAGAAGCAGAGTAAACAAAAATCAGAGCAGAACCCTAGTAGGAAATAACTCAGAGACCCAGAATAAAACAGAAGGAAGGGACAAAAACAACAAAGGGGTAGAAAACGAAAAGGATTCAACAAAATCTCAAGAAACCAGAGAACAAGCAACAAATGAGCCCATCGATCGGCCAAGAAACAAGAAGGAACATGGGAGTTGGGAAACCCCAATGGATGGAAAAATCAGAGATGAATACACCCCCATGCAAGAAGCAGAGGGTGATGTAGAAATGACCCCAAGAGAAGTAGGCATAGAACATCTTGATCTCAAAGACCTTGTGGAAAGGGAAGGGATAGATATCCCGAACATAATGGAGCAATGGAAAAGCTAGGGAGTAGACACTGTTCCAATAGAGCAACTTGACCACATTCAATACCTGTTTCTCCTAAGGGAGGAAGCCAAATCCTGAGGACTAAAGCACACACATGGGGAGATCGGACACTTAGTATTCAAAGCTTGTAAGGGACAACCACAACTCTCACCCAAGCAGACGCGAAGGAAAAAAGGTAGGAAATCAAATAGCGTAGCCCTACAGGAGCTTGTAGCACCACTGATAAACTCGGGTAAGATCAAGAAAATCTTCACTAACTCCCCCCCACATGTTTAAAATCAAGGTTATAACCTAGAATATAGGAGGCCTAAACAACTAGATAAAGAAAATAATCCTTAGGAATAGACTAAAGCAAGAATAACTAGATCTCTATTTTATACAAGAGACAAAATGCAATACAAACAGAATGGAGGAAATCAGTAAAAAACAATGGCGTAAGTACAATATGGTGGTTGTCGGAGGCCACCAAATGGCAGGAGGAATTCTCGCCATGTGGAACCCACAAGTATTGAGCCTATTAGCAGCCGAAGCAACTAGGCACACCCTCACGGTTCGCATGCAAATCATTGGAAACACAGAGGTGATTATATGCACTAATGTGTATGGGCCCCAGGTGTCAGAGGAAAAGAGAGGAATGATATGGGACTTAGAAGTGAAAATTCTAACGTTGTACAATGTCTACTATAAACATATATTCATAAAAGAACAGAAAATATACAATGGAAAATACAAACATTACACAGAGATTTTTCCCCTGGAAACCCAAACTGGGAAAACCAATATATATTATATTCATTCATTGTGTTACATTGTTTACAATACAATATACATATAGGATCCAGCGACATCCAAAACCCTAACCCAATGACCTATATTATTCCAAAACCCTATTTCCTTAACTGGAAATAGAAAACCATCGGCAAAAACCATGTGCCGAAAAAACCACCTAAATACATGACACGTTTCCCGATGTAGGTGTCACGTTTCCTAAGGAAATTTTTTTTTTTACTTGTGCAAAGAATATAACACATACCCAAAATTCTACCACTTGTTGTTTTCTTTGCATACAGGGGGTTACAGGGTTACATAGTCAAAAATCCAAGGCAATAATGCCCATGGATCCTCTACACCAAGAGAACTTCTCAGTGCTCACAGATTTTGTTAATGAGTCTGCAACATTCTTCAAATTTTCCACCTTCATCAGTGATACTTTATTTTCTCCAATCATGTCTCTCACAAAGTGATATTGAACATCAATGTGCTTTGTCTTTGAATGATAAGCAAGGTTCTTCATCAGAAAAATTTCACTTTGACTATCACACTCTATCCTTACAGCTTATTTTACCAACCCAGTACCTGAACACAATCTTTGTAACCATACTGCTTCCTTGATTGCATGAGTGGTTGCCATGTATTCAGATTTTGTAGTTGAAAGTGCCACTACAACCTGTCTTTTGCTCATCCAACTTATTGCTCCTCCAAATAGGTTAAACACATACCCGCTTGTAGATATCCTATAATCCAAATCTCCAGCCCAGTCTGCATCCACAAATCCATGTATATTGACCACTCTGTCCAATCCCGGTCTTCCTTCATAGCACAATCCATAGCTAGCAGTGCCACGCAAATATCTAAAAACCCTTTTTACCACTGTCGAATGCTCCTTCCCTGGTTTTGACATATACTTGCTCAAAACTCCCACTGCATGTGCAATGTCCGGTCTAGTACAGACCATCGCATACATCAAACTGCCAACTGCACTCGCATATGGAACATGAGACATGTCCTCCTCTTCTTCATGTGTCTTGGGACACCGATCCACAGATAAATTTACACCAACATGAATAGGAACCTTGACCAGTTTAGATTCTTGCATATTAAACCTTTGCAATATTGTCTCGACATATTTTCTTTGATTTAACCAGAGTTTCCTCTTTTTTTGATCTCTTTTAATTTCCATGCCCAAAATGAAATTTGAAGTGCCAAGATCCTTCATGTCGAATTTAGAGGACAACTGAGTTTTCACATCCTGGATAATCTCCTTGGTGTTTCCTATTAGCAACATGTCATCCACATACAAGACCAAATAAATCAAATGATTACCAATTAATTTAGAATACACACAGTGATCCTCTTTGCTTCTTGTGAAACCAAGTCCCAGCATATAAGTATCAAATTTTTGATACCACATCCTTGGTGATTGTTTTAAACCATACAGGGACTTTTTCAGCTTGCATACCAACTCCTTCTTTCCTTTCATAGCATAACCTTCTGGTTGCTTCATAAAGATTTCTTCTTCTATATCCCCATGCAAGAATGCTATCTTCACATCCATATGTTCTACTTCAAAATAAAATGCAGCAACAACAAATAACATAAATGTTATAGAGGTTAACTTGGCAACAGGAGAAAAAATCTCACCAAAATCAATTCCCTCAACCTGGGAATAACCCTTTGCTACTAATCGAGCTTTGTATTTCTCCACTTTTCCTTCTACATTTAGATTCTTTTTAAATACCCATTTGTTGTCAATGGGATTTCTTCCAGTTGGAAACTCCACTAGATCCAAAGCCTCATTCTTATCCAAAGATGCCATTTCTTCTTCCATGGCCCTTTTCTAGATATTTTCATCCTCTAAATCCACTGCCTCCCTAACAGTTCTAGGATCATCATCAGTAATAGACAAAGCAAAATTTGGACGAAAATCAGATGGACTATACCTTTCCGGTAGCCTTCTTTCTCGATCCGATCTCCTCAATATTGGAGTATGAGGATCTTCTTCTTCTGATTCATGTCCTTCTATATAGTCTGCTTCATCATCCTTTAAATCAAACTCTATCTTCTCTAGTTATTCCTTACTTGGTAGGACTTCCTGTTTAACAACATCCTTCATTTCTCTAAAT
>SNQJ01S0034309.1:5140-61294 GCA_010110895.2 Picea sitchensis | reverse complement strand
GATACTAACTGACTTACCACAATATTGAAGGCATTCAAATGCTCTGCCACCGAGTCTCCATCTCTCATCTTCAAGTTATACAGCTTCTTTCTTAGGAATCTTTTATTTACCAGGGACTTAGGCTGATACAACTTCCCCAACTTTTCCCATAAATCCTTCATTGCAGCTTCCTCTGACACATTCGGTAATATTGAATTGGAGAGACACAATTGGATTGTGCTCTTTGCCTTCCAATCCATCTTTTTCCAGTCATATGCAAAAGTTCCCGTAGGTGCAGTACCTGGATATACTATGATCCACTGATCTTTGTCCACCAAAAGATATTCCACCTTGAGCTCCCACAACTCAAAGATTTCCCCATTAAACTTCTCGATCTCCATCTTCGAATTGCTTGCCATTTCTTTTCACCTGAAAAACAATACCACATATCTCCCACTGTAACAAGGCTTATCACAGTCCCGAGCCAAACCCTTGACCACAAAGGAATCCCCCTAAATCCAATAAATTTCTGATACCAAATGTAAATTCTAACATTGTACAATGTATACTGTAAACAGATATTCATAAAAGAACAAAAAATATACAATGGAAAATACAAACATTACAGAGATTTTTCCCCTAGAAACCCAAACCGGGAAAACCAGCATATATTATATTCATTCATTATGTTACATTGTTTACAATACAATATAAATATAGGAGCCAATGACATCCAAAACCCTAACCCAATTGTTGGGTATGTGTTATATTCTTTGCATGTGTGTGTGTTGGGCGGTTTTTGCTATTTTTAGTGGATTTTGCTATTTTTAGCAGATTTGTAAATTAATCCCGGATTAAGGGATTAGGGTTTTGGTATCTACAGAATACCTAAAAACATTGTATATATTATATGGCGAATGGTGAAATTCGATATAATGAAAATAAGAAAGGTTTTCCCGGTTGAGGGTTTCCGGTATAAAATCTTTGTGTACTCTATGTATGAGCCATTGATTAATTTCTATATTGCTTAAGAATCTATATGCATTGCTTTACTTCACAGGTTTAAAACTTACATGTGGTATGAAAGCTCATTTTTGGCTTCAGAGGGACGCCTTTGTTGCTGAGGGTTTGGCTTGGTCTTGATAGATCAAGTTTATCTTGGGTTTGTGATAAACCTGGGTTTAGTGGGAGCTCTTGTAGTGGAGATTTGAGTAAATAAAGAGGAATGACAAGCTCATCTAGAATCGAGATAGAGAAGTTCAATGGTAAAAACTTTGAGCTATCGAAGCTCAAGATGGAGGACCTTCTTGTATACAAAGAACAATGGATCACTATGGATCCTAGTACACAGTCTACTGGTACACCATCTACAAGCACACAGGCTACTGGTACACAACCTACCAGTACACAAACTACTAGTACACCAGTTACTGGTATGTCGAAGGAATATTGGGACAAGTTGAACAGAAGAGAAAGGAGTACTATTCGACTCTGCCTGGTAGATTTGGTGTTGTTGAATGTCTCGGGAGAATCTACAGTCAAGGAACTATGGGATAAGTTAGGGAATTTGTATCAATCAAAGTCCTTGGTAAACAAGTTGTTTCTTCGAAAGAAGCTATATCATCTTAGGATGGAAGATGGAGATTCTATGATAGAATATCTAAATGCCTTTAATACTCTGGTAAGTCAACTTGGATCTGTTAATATTACAATTGCAGAAGAAGATAAGTGCTGGGTGTCAATCCTGGATCTTGCCATTACAATTGCATTAAAGACATGTACCATTTCGCCATGTTCCTTGCCAAACCTTGGGATAATCTGTTTGTAGCAATAGGTAGTACCACTCAATCTACATTGAAGTATGAGGATGTAGTTGCATCCTTTTATCTGAAGATATATGATGCAAAAAAACATGGATGGTCACCACACATATGCTTTATTTCCAAGAGTGGCACCTAAAGACAAGAACCCTGCAGCCTTCGGGATGGAGATCTAAATCTGCAGGTATATCTAAGTCTCCAGGAAAATCTTTGAGGAAATGTCAAAGGTGGAAAAACAAGGAATTATAAGAAAGATTGCAAGTCTAATACAACAGAAACCAAAGGATTCAGATAGTACCTCCGTTCGAGGTAAAAACCTCCACTCAAGAAGGAGGTGATGTTTACCTAGCATCTACGTACACATGCAGACCATGGTGTATGGTTAATCAACCTTAGGTAACTGCACCATGACTCCGTCATATGGAGTGGTTATGTGAATATGGAAAACATGATGGTGGTGATGTATTCCCAGGAGATGGCTCGACAACAAAAGCAAATCTTGGGACATGGAAGGGTTAAGTTGTTGCTAAATGATGGAAGGATTAGAACTCTTCCTGGGGTTCTACACATTCCAAAACTAGCCAGGAGCCTAATATCTGTAAGCAAGTTGAGCGATGCAGGAGTGAAAACTATATTTGAAAAGAACACTTGCAAGATGGTACGAGGAGCAATGGTGTTGATGGGGATTTCATTGTGGAAACCTTGTACGTTGTTAAAAGAACCTATACCAATGGGTGTAATGGCTTCCGCCTGTCCTTTCGAGCAGAAAAATGAAGGAGACAAGACCAATACTGTCCCATAAAGAAGACCATGCTGTGGGTATCAAATAACAGCACAGAAAAGGGCCCTTCGAAACACCATACCTGTAAAGGTGTGGATCAAGGTATGTCTAATTGCGTACTGGATTTTGATTTTCGTGAAAATTTCATATATGGTAATAGAATCAATAAGACTTATCCGGTGCCATGTACAAGACTTTAGAGTTGATACGTTGATGTGTTTGGACTTGTTCTCGTTCCATCCCTAGGTAAACTGCAAAATATGTTTCATTCATGATGATTTTTCAAGGAACATTAGCTGGATTTATTTTCTAGGAAAGAAATATGAGGCATTTGATAAAATTCTAAAGAGTTTAAGGCTCGTAGAAAATCGCATGTGAAGAAAATAAAGGTATTGAGAATGTGATAATGGTGGAGAATTCTCATGAAATGAATTCAAAGAATTTTGTAAGAAGCCTATATATTAAGGTATAAGACTACTCCATACACTCCCATAATGGATTTGTAGAAAGGATGAGCATGACACCGATGGAAAAATCAAGGAGCATGCCTTTCCTCAAATGCTAGGTTAGGACAAGAATTATAGGCAGAGTGTTGAGTACAACATGTTACTCCGGGTCAATCGATCACCTTCATCGCTATGGATGATACAACTCCACATGAGGTATGTCCTGAAAGAAACCCTTCAACATCTTAGAGTGTTTGGTTGTGGATGTTTATGTAACATGTTCCAAAGGGAAAATAGAAGTAAGCTAGATAAAAAGGGTCAAAAGTGTATCTTTATTGGTTATAAAGATGGTGTGAAAGGTTATAAGCTTTGGAACCTAGAAACCAAGAAACCTGTTTACAATCGAGATGTTGTATTTGGGAGAGGTAAAAATATGTGTCCAAACATAAATTCCCACCAACGCAAGATGAACCCGAAAATAGAGCTTGAGTTGATGATGTCCAACTCATCCATGAAGAGGTGCTAGAGGGAAGCTAAGTAGAAGAATAAGAACCCTACACCCCAGTATTGAGGAGTTTAGTGAGAGATAGAAGGCAACCGTAAAGGTATAGTCCACCTAATTTTCGCTCCAATTTTGCTTTGACATCTACATCGGGATGATGATCCCAGAACTGCCAGGAAAGCAAAGTTGGAATTCAGAGGATAGTAAACTCGAAGAAGGCCATGGTTGAAGAAATGGATGCCTTGGATAAAGAAATGGGAGGTAACATATAGTTGAGCTCTCGAAATGAAGAAAATCGGGTTGCTGTTGGTAGCAAATGGTTGTTCAAGAAGAAGTTTAATGCACAAGGTAAAAGGGGAGAAACACAAAGCTCTAATAGTAGAAAAGATATTCCTGTGTAGAGGGAATTGACTTGGTGAGATTTTTCTCCTATTGCTAAGTTAACTTCTATTAGATTTATTTTATCTATTGTTGTTTCTTTTGATCTTGAAGTGGAAACAAATGCATTTGAAGACAACATTCCTACATGGGGATTCCTAGAAGTTAAAGGAAATCTACATGAAGCAAATCCAGAAGGCTGCAGTGAAGGGAAAGAAAGAGCTAGTCCCAGCTAAAGAAGTCACTATATGGTCCGGGCAATCACCTAGGATGGTAAATTAAAGTTTGACACATACATCTTTGGATTAGGATTTGTAAGAAGCAAGGATGATCAATGTGTATATTCCAAGGTGCTGGTAATCACTCATTTTATGTAGTAGTTAAAGGTTGATGATACATGTTGTTGGTAGGAAAATAACATGGATTTTATCAAGGAGGATAATCGTTTATCCTCCAAATTTGACATGAAGAATCTCTGTGCTAACTTCATTCCTTCGGGAATGGAGATTAAAAGAGATCGCAGAACAGGAAACTTTGATTGAATCAAAGAAAATATGTTGAAACGACATTAAGTGTAGGTTTAATATGCATGGAAGTAAACCGTCAAGGTTCCATTCCTATAGGTGTAAAGTTATCTCGCAGATCAATGTCCCAAGACACGTGAAGAAGAAGAGTGACATGTCCCATGTTCCATATGCTGCCAGAAGGCAGCTTGATGTAAGCAATGGTTTGTACTAGACTCGACATTGCATGCAAGTGGGGAGTTTGAGCGTATGTCAAAACCATGGAAGGAGCGTTGGACAACAGTGAAGAGGGTCTTCGTGTATCTTCGTAAGGAACCACAAGCTATGGATTGTGCTACCAAGGAAGACCGAGATTGGACAGAGTGGTGGGAATACATGACTTTGTTGATGCGCATCAGTCTACATTTGACTTAAGATTTACAAGTGGGTATGTGCTTAACCCATTTGGAGGAGCAATTAGTCGGATGAGAAAACACAGTCAGAAGGTAACTTCCAACTACGCAGTTTCCAATACATGCCACCGCAAGCAAGCGTGCTGTGATGGTTACAAAGATTGTGTTCATTTATTGGGTTGGTACAAAAAGTAGTTAGGTTATATTTTGACAGTTAGAGTGAAATATTCTCGGCAAAGAACCCAACTTATTATTCAAGAGAAAGTATATTAATGCTCCAAAGATTACCTCTTTGGGAGAAACATGGTTGAGGAAAAGCATGGCCATTGGAAAAGGTTGACACTTTGAAGAATGTTTCATATTCATTGAAAATTTTTGTGAGCATAGAAAAGTTCTCCCGGTGTAGAGCAATGGGCATTGCCTTTGATTGTTGACTATATAATCCCCCTCCGACCCCTCGGATGCACAGTTCAACAAGTGGGAGAATGTTTGGGTATCTGTTATATTCTTTGCATGTGTGTGTGTGTGCGGGTGTGTCAGATATGACAACTGTGTATGACGATCCCTTCACCTAGAACTATGTCGTGTGTGCCAGATTCCTTCCTAGGGGGGTCCCAGGGGGGGGGAGGTATGCCCCCCCGGTTACGCGCAACGTTTGACAACGGGTGGTAGCCCGGGGCAGCACCCCAAATTTTTTTTTTGGGGCGGTTTTTGATATTTTTATTGGATTTGTAAATTAATCATGGATTAAGGGATTAGGGTTTTGGTATCTACGGAATACCTAAAAACATTGTATATATTGTATGGTGAATGGTGAAATTCGATATAATGAAAATAAGAAAGGTTTTCCCGGTTGAGGGTTTCCAGTATAAAATCTCTGTGTACTCTATGTATGAGCCATTGATTAATTTCTGTATTGCTTAAGAATATATATGCATTGCTTTAATTCTCAGGTTGAAAACTTACACCAACGACCTATATTAGTCCAAAATTCTAATTCCTTAACCGGAAATAGAAAACCATCGGCAAAAACCATGTGCCGAAAAAACCACCTAAATACATGACACATTTCCCAAGGTAGGTGTCACGTTTCCTGAGGCATAATTTTTTTTTACTCATGCAAAGAATATAACACATACCCAACAAGAATACCTTAAAACCCGATCCAACAACCTCCAATGGATCCTGGCAGGGGACTTCAACATCATCATGTCACTTGCTGAGAAAATAGGAGGTACAAAAAGACTAGATAGGGATGAATAAGAATTCTCAAAGTTCATAGACACAACGGAGATGGTAGACCTCAAAACTAATAATGGCCAGTTCACTTGTAACAATAAACAGATGAACCCGTATCAGGTAGAAACAAGACTCGACAGATTCCTAGTATCGAAGTCAATCATTATGCAAGGGCTATCCATAGATTGCAACATCCTCCCCTAGGGGGGATCTGATCACTGGCCAGTGCAATTGGAAGCAGGCTTCCAAACCACACCAAAGAATAGATCCTTCAGATTCGATAAATTCTGGATTGAACACCCGACCTTTAAAGAAATAATCAAACAGTGGTGGCGGGAGGAGAAACCAGAGCAAGGGACAAGGATGTTCAAACTCTATAAGAAACTAAAGTATATCAAATACAAGCTCAAGGAGTGGAACAAGGACACTTTTGGGAACATAAACCAAGAGAAAAACAACATAGAAGAAAAAATGAAAAAACTCCAATAAACCTACATATCAGAGGGCTATACAGAGGAATGTAAAAAGGAAGAGATCCAGATGACCTAGGAATGGGAAGCTTGATGCCAACATGAAGAAACACTATGGTGAAAAAAGTCCCATATCAGATGGATAAAGGAAGGAGAACAAAAAAACAAGTTTTTTAATAGAACAACCATTGCTAGAAGAGCCCATAACAAAATCCTGAATATTAAGGACCAGGAGGGAATAGAGAGAGAGTCACATCAGGAGATCGAAACTACTCTGGTACACCACTTCCATGAGATAGCCCAGGAACCCAACCAGGACATAACAGAGGCCATACAAAGGATAATCTAGCATATCCCCTGCCTGGTCACCGAGGAACAAAATAACAACCTGAACAAACCCATTGCGGAGGAGGAAGTTGACCAAGTAGTCCAAGAGATGCCCAACGGGAAAGCCTCAGGTCCAGATCGCTTCACAGTGTTGTTTTTCAAATCTTGTTGGGAAATTGCCAGATAAGATGTTTATAGGGTTGTGGAAGACTCTAGAAGGTCAGCTTCCATTCTAAAAGCCTTAAATGCTACAATGATTACACTAATACCGAAATAAAATGAATCCAAAACCCGAGATCGTTATAGACCTATAGCACTATGCAATGTGGTTTATAAGATAATCTCCAAAGTTATAGCAAATAGATTGAAACCCCTCCTACCCTCTTTGATCTCACAAGAACAAATAGGCTTCATGGAAGGAAGGCAGATAATGGACAATATTATCCATTCCCATGAGTTGATCCACACCCTGAAGCTTCAAAAGAGAGGGGGAATGATAATACAACTGAACCTAGAAAAATCTTATGACAAGATCAACTAGGACTATATGGTCAAGACCTTGGAAGCTTTTGGCTTCACTCAGCACTGGATTAGCTGGATAGTCAGCCTAGTGTCCACAACAAGCTAATCATTGCTAATAAATGGATCCCCAGCCAAACGTTTCTGTCCCACGAGAGGCATCAGACAAGGAGACCCGTTGTCCCCCTTCCTTTTCATTATGATGATGGAAGGTCTCAGTTGAAGCATTAAAAGTGAAACTGCAATAAGTGAAATAACAAGTATCAAACCCTTAAAAAATTTCCCTACTTCTATGCACCAATAGTTTGTGGATGACACCTTACTTCATTGAATACCCATGGTCAAGGAAGCAAAATCCTACAAATGAATCGTAGAAGAGTTTGGGGAAGCCTCGGGTGTAGAGTTCAACCATTCCAATTCTACGATCTTCTTCTTCAATACCAACCCTACAATCCAAAGGAATTTGGCCAACATTCTAGGCTTTGAACGCAAAGCACTCCCAGCTAAGTACTTGGGCATACCCTTGATAGACAAAGCCTACAAAATGTCCACTTGGGAAGGAATAATCAACAAATTATGGGAATGGGTGAAAAACTTGATGTATAGATCCCTCAACCTAGCCGACAGACTTATTCTGACCAAGTATATTTTGCAAGCAATTCCAACCTTTATGATGTCCATTTTCCCAACCCCCAAGAGGATTCTACAAAAAATAAGAACCATCCAAAGGGACTTCCTGTGGTGAGGATCAGAAACAAGGAAAAAATGGGCCCCGGTGGCTTGGGAGAAGGTCTGCAAACCAAAAAGAAAAGGAGGTTTGGGGCTACAAGACTCGCAAGTGACCAATGATGCCTACGGGGTGAAACTCTAGTGGTGTTGGGTGAAAGAAACTAATATACCATGGGTAAACCTGTGGAAGGAAAAGTATTCCCCGGACATAATATGCTTCGGAGGCATCAGGGAAGGTTCAACCATCTGGAACCTAGCCTGGTGCAACAAAGCCCAGATTCAAACATACAACTTCTAGGAAGTCAAGAATGGTAGAACAACCAGATTTTGGGAGGACGCTTGGCAACATGAACCTAGAATGGAGAAACCTGATAGGGAGGCACTCCAAATGGAGCTAATCGCACAAGGTAAAACCAGAGTCTACCATTATAGGACACAAGAAATAAATCGCAACAAATGGAGAATCTGGAACACTCTCACCCCACAAAATAGAGCCCAAACCACAACAACAGTAAAAGATGTGGAGGAAGAATTGGGGAGACGAAAAATTGCAGTCACGGAAGAAAATGAACAACTGATATGGGGACAAAAAGAAAATGAGGAATTCAATCTAAAAGAAGTCCGACTTTATATCATGGACCGAGACCAAGAAGAACTGATGCAACAATGGGATAAGCTCTGGAATGACCCCCATTGGCCAAAAATTAAAATTTTCCAATGGTTAATACTCCACAACCGAATTCTAACTTGGGAAAACCTAAGAAAAAGAGGATTCATAGGTCCTTCCATATGTCACCTCTATCAAGCCAAGGAAGAAACCACGAACCATCTCCTTGACGAATGCACCTACACAACATAAATCTGGGACTGGGCAGCAAGTATCTTCCGACAGTCAAATAGGATCTGAGGTATCATCTCCACAGCTATCAATACTTGGAAAGATAACTACAGTGAAAATGAAGAGTTGAACCTTTGTTGGACCCTCATCCTGGGAATGATCAGTTAGGCAGTATGGAAGGAAAGGAACCGACACATCTTTAGGAACCAAAGTTGTCTGGAAGAGAATATTAAGGAAACAATAATCTCCATGAAAAAGGAAATGGTACATAGCCGCAACTTCTAGACAGGAGGAACGAAACTCACAGACCAATACTCTCATATTCTAGAAGCCTTCCACCTGAAACATGGATGTAACCCCAATCAGGTAAGATGACCACCACAACTTCAAGTAGGTGAGTGCAACTGGAAACCCCCACCAGTAGGCTCCCTCAAGATGAATTTCGACGGGGTGTCGAAAGGTAACCCAGGATGGATAGGAATGGGAGGCATAATCAGGGATAGTAAAGGAAATATCATCCAGCTGTATGCTGGGAGTCTAGGAAACTCAACTAACAACACCACAGAATTCAGAGCCCTGGAGACTGGCCTCGATATTCTAAGTTAGGAAGGGATGACAAATGTCATAGTGGAAGGAGAATCCACACTGATTATCAACACAGTAAGGAGATTAAAAAATGGTACCAGAGTGGGAAAAATTTAGAGGCACTAGCGCTTGGCACAATCCCTGCAAAACATTTAGGAGCACTTGCGGACAGGGATCACAGTGGAGTTGCACTGGGTACGGAGGTCAGAAAATGGACTGGCATACAAAATCGCTAATGAGGGAGTCGACAGAGAAGGGCTAAAACTAGACACCATCTAGAGTAACATCCTGAATGGTCAGTTCTGAACTGACTGCAACCAACTAGCGGAAAAATATTGTGACGACAACCGAAGTATGGATGACCACATCGAGGATGGAGGCACAAAAATAACTGAAGAGCATGTAGGATCCAGGCAGAATCCCATATTCCACCACCCAAACATGAATTACAATGTAGTTCCAGGTCACACAACAAATGAAGGTACGACACCATGGTCCTGTCAATAGGGAGAAGTACAGGGGTTTCCCATGGGAAAGAATAAAATTTAATCAATAGGTGACAAAGGACAAAGGACAAAAGGGTAATGATTGGTCATGATTGTCGTACAATGTGCAGGGCAAAGGACTAGCACAAAGATGTCGACAGGGCTCCTAAGAGCACACACTACGAAACAGTGAAAAAGCTACATCTTTGTGAGAGGTCCATGATTGTTGGGACAAGCTCGTAGTCAGGGAAATCCCATAAAAGAAGAAACACCAGGAATAGCCATAGACCAGTGAGGAGAAACTACAGAGCCCATCTTACATACCAGGATGGGGCGAATAGGCACAAGAGAAGAACCCAAGGCAATAACCACCACAAGCAAGCTTATATGGTAATAATGAAGAAAACCCATAGTAAGAGAGCCCCCCAAGGAAAATAATCCCCGACAAGCACCTGAAGGATCACAAGAATGGAGCAAGTGGCTAGAGAAGCCAAGGGTACCTTCCTCACATAGGTCGATCCAAAAGGAAAAGAGATCATCAGTAGGTGGGAGAGAGAAATCAACACCACATGTAAGGGAAAATCTTGGACAAAATTATTTCAAGAAGCATATGGGATAATGGATCTAGGGGCTACGCATCCTAGAACAAACCTCTACCATAAAATGGTGGAGGAGGCCTAGCGAACAAAAATGTTGTTAGGAAAGATGAACGCTAACCAGAAAGAGAACAACAGGGAGGCTATCAGGGACCACAAGAAGGTGCTCACATAAATTGTCAGTTGCCTTAGCAACTTGGAGGCCAGTTCCAAAAGAATAACCGAGGACCAGAGGAGCCAAAAGGATGAAATGGAATGAATGGAAGGCCAATTCCACCTTTACTTACGCTATCTCCACCACATGGAAATCACTCTAGCAGACCAAAGTGGAACACCATCTTGTATTAGGAAGATGCGCATGGTGGAGCAGAGGAAGGAGAACGAGGCAAGAAAGGATGGCGACGCAAGACATCCCATCATCCTCGACTAGTGTAGGTTCAGCCCCAGGTCAAGGTGTTTTCAAGATAGGATCTACCCATGTTTTTTTGGTTATGTTTTTTGTATATGTTATGGTTTCGTCTTTCAAACTGGTTTATGGAGGTCTGGGTCAGTTTCCCATGGTGGCGGCCCAACCCTCTCCCTGCTATCTTGGACAACGTAACTCTGGGATCCCTGATCTGGTTTCCTTTTTGGTAGATCAAGGGATTCCCCTTGCCTTTTTTGTATCATAACTTCTTTCAGTAATATAGGATTTCACACTCACTTACAAAAAAAAAAAACATTCATTTTTTTGGGAAGGAATGAAGAAGGAAATCCACACTTTTGTGGTAGAATGTGACCTTTGCCAATGATACAAGGGAGAAACAATAAAACCTATAGGAAAAATACAACCTTTACACATTTCACCAGTTGTATGGAGTGATATTTTTATGGACTTCATTAACGAGTTACCAAAATATGGAAATAAATCTGTCATCATGGTTGTGGTTGATTTCCTTTCCAAATATGCTCCTTTTTTTGCTATATAACACCCCATTAAAGACTCCATGTCCACTCAAGTATTTGTGGATAATATCTTTAAACTCCATCGTATGCTACAATCTACTGCGATGGACCATGAACCCCGCTTTCACTAGCAATTTTTGGAATTATTTTTTGGCTTCAGGGAACTCAATTGAATATTAACACTTCCTATCACCCCCAAACTAATGGTCAAACTAAAGGTATCAAGAATAAATCACATTTTGAGATGATTTACTTCAAAATAATAATCCCAATGGGTTCATTGGTTACCCCTAACAAAATGGTTGTATAATACAACTTATCATGATGCCACTTGAATGACTGACATTGAAGCTATCTATGACCAAAATCCCCCATCAATACCATCCTACTTACTCAAAGTCTATAAGGTGAAAGAGGTCGATAAAACCCTCACATCTCAGGTCAACATTCTCTATGCTCTCAAGGATAATATGGTGATTTCTCATAATAAAATGAAGTAATATGTTGATCAACATCATTCTGAATTCCATTTTGAAGAAGGGGATCAAGTGTTTCTTCATCTGCATCCTTATAATAAAACCTCACTCAAAGAAAACCACAATGAGAAGTTTTCTCCAACATTTTATGGCCCTTGTAAGGTATAGGGTCAGTGGTTTACAGATTGGAACTTCCAAGCTACTCTAAAATTCATACAATCTTTCAAGTATTCTACTTAAATAAAGTGGTGGGATCTAATTGTTGTATTCAAACCAGCCTTCCAAATTTGGATGAAGAAGGTTCCATTTGGTTTTATCCTGAGGCAGTCATTGAAAAAATAGATTTTTGTCTCTTTTGTCCAAGAGGTCCTGATATGGTGGAAGGATACACCATCCAAAGGTGCCAGATGGGAATTAGTAGAGATCCTTCATAAATTCTCTCATCTCCATCCTTGAGAACATAAGGGCAATACTTGTTTTTAAGGGGGAGGGCATGTTAGGATCCTACCCTAACCCCTTAAGTATATATATAGATTTCTATGTATGGAGGCCATATCTAGTAAACAAGGCCCATGCAGTAGTATAAAAGTAGTAAATGTAATAAGGTTTACTAGAAGGTTCCACCTACTAGAAAGTTCCTTCTCTAGAATGTTCCTAGGTGGTAGATAGAACTATATAAATAAGTAGAAGAAATGTAATGAGATATCTTGTGAAGTATATTGTAATCAAAGTTGTTTTCATTTGGAGGTTCCCCCGTCGAAGAGGAAAGTGAACATTACTCTCATAAATAAGGGTATAACATTTTGTGATATTTTGGTTCTTTTATTGGCTATTGTGGTTGTTATCTGTCATTTCTACAACAAATTTGGGTAAACTCTATTATTTCTTATTTGCATCTTCCAATTTACTAGTAAAGAAAAACACAAACACCAAATTAGAAGCACATAAAAAACATACTCATTGGAAAGAGGGCACATAAAGTGGTTAATCAAGCAACATTATTGGCATTAATTTTCTTAACACCTCAATCTAAGGAAATGAAAGTAAACATCACAATTTCTAAACCATATGCAAATATTAATCAACTTTCTCAAACATATTCAAATGTGTTCTAATAACCTACAACACTTGGTCCGCATAGAGAAATCAATCATATAATTGATTTTATTCCTAAATTATCTCTTCCTAATGCACCTTTGTATTGCACTTCAAAGATTTAAAGTGATGAAATTAAAATGAAAATTCAATATCTATTTAGTAAAGGTTTCAATAATCATAGAATCTCTCCTTGTGCACCACCAATCTTTCTTGTACTTAAGAAATATGGGACTTGATGTTTCTGCATTGATTTCAGGAAATTAAACAAAATCACCATCAACAATTGGTATCCACTTCTTCACATTGATGATTATCTTGATTAGCTTCAAGGTGCACTATTCTTCATCAAATTTGATCTTAAAATCAGATATCATCAAGTCAAGGTTCAAGCAAAATATAATTGGAAAACAATGTTTAAACCAAAATTGGTCTTTTGGAATGGCTTGTGATGCCTTTTGGGCTCACCAATGCCCCAACTACCTTTATGAGATTAAAGAATGACGTTTTTCAGACATTGTATTGATAAAAAATTTATCATCTATTTAGATGATATTTTTGTTTTCTCTCACACTTGGAAGACACATCTCCAACACTTGGAGTAGATTCTTCTCCTACTTCAACAAAATAAACTCTATGCTAATCTCTCTAAGTGCTCTTTCAATCAAACTGTAATCTATTATATTGGTTTTATCATTGATGCACATGTAATTAAGGTGGATCTTACTAAGGTTGAATCTCTCTGTAGTTGGCCTATTAATCTGATTTTGATAGAGTTAATGAGTGTTCTTGGTCTTTCCAACTTCTATTGTAACATCACCATTTTGTATCCCTAGTTTAGCGATGTATATTTTAAATACAATGTAAGGCCATAGACCAAGTGATGTAATATGTAAACATTGTATATCAAAAATAATAAAATAAAATGTATCATTGGATGCAAATGAACATGGATGGAGTCATGGGGGATAAGTTTCCATAAGAGAGAGGGGTACAAGGGGGGGTGGATTATACATGCTTGCTAATCCCAATCCACCTTTTCTAAAATTATTTTTGTATGAACCTTCTATTTTCCTTTTGAGTGTGTCAATGCCCCAATCAATGAACACATATAAGAGGGTTGGTGGGAAAATTCACCTCACATAGTTATTAAGAGCATGGGGATGGGTATGATCTATTGTTCCTGAGTCTGTACTTAAGGCTTAGAAGTATAGTGTCAAGGCATCCGAAAGTGGGTAAAAGATGGAGAAGGGAGAAACGTCAACCTCCGACAAAGGAAACTAAGGAAGATTTCTTCGTTGGCGTTGTCTGGCTTCCAACTGTTCCTAGATAGTTATGTCTTGTTCAATGGCTGCCCATGATCATTCAAGTTCAGCCTAGTTAGTTTCTATTTTAAGGATGGTGTCGAAAAGATTTAAGGACATGTGTGTTTGGTTCGATAGTCCGGGTTCGATATTAGGTTGTGTTGGTACAGGAACTATCATGGGGGAATAGTAAAAGTAGGAAAAACTTCAAGAGAGATTAAGTGTTGTCTCAATTTGGTCCTATAAAAGAGAATTTACGGTTTCAGGAATAAAATAGGGATGCAAATCAAAGGCTCATTCCCGTAACTGTATTATATTTAAATAAAGGCGTGAGATGAAAAAAAAACACTTGATTGTCTATGGTGTAAGGCTCCTATCAAGGGAGAGTATCATACATAAACAGGAGAGGAAAAATGTAAGGAAATAACCAATGTAGCAAAGAATATGTGTAGAATCCTGAAAATGCGGACTGGTCTTACACCCGCTGATAGCTGGTACAGAGGAAAAATAGTAAACAATTACAGAAAACCAAAATTCATTCGCTGTAGTAGTGGTCGTACTAAATTATAACGAAGAACATCAGTTAAGAATATGAAATGAAATGAAATATGAGATACAAGGAAGCAAACTTGTAACACAGTCGTGACAGAATTGAGAATCTTCAGATCTGCTTGTATTAACTCTCAAATGTAAAAAACTCTGTTACAAATGACACAAAAAGGTCCAGCCTTGTTTATTTCTTTCTGTGGCATATTTATACAATTTCACAAACAAGATAGAATCTCAAAAGTCACAAAATTTCGGTTATGACAGGGAGGAGAGAAATCGCTCCATTTCCTCTTCTCTGTCTTCACTTGGTGCCGGATGTTTGTCCTCGCGTGAGCTTTGTACATGCGACACACCTTTCAACCAGTTGAGATATTAGCCAGAACGATTCTTCTTGATAGCTGGCTTCAAATAAGTAACATTCTCATGCTAACTGTTGCAGCCTGTCTTCCATTTGTTCATCTATGATGTCCACGACGCATAATCGTGCGCTGGGTTTAATCATAGACCTATCTACTTGGACTATGTCCACCATAGTCATCTAAGAGATATCGGCCAAATATCTTTGTTCCTTTTCTTTTCGATCAAGCGAGATATTTTCCACATTCATTTGCATCAACGTCTCGGCATTGCCTCCGCTGTCAATACCTAGTAGGTCGTCGTCTATAGAATTAAAAGCCTCTTCTAAGGAATCGGTTATATTTTTGGCTTGCTGCTTGCCCTCGACGATGTTATGCTCCCATTCCTTTAACAGGATGTTTCCTCTGGTTTGCTCTGAAAGGGTGAACTTGGGAGTGCCTGCTGAAACCCTATTGTTCATGGTTATTACAGCCTCCTAGAAAGCGACTCGAGCTGCTTCGACATCCCTTTCTCTGGCAGATAATTTCTTGGACACCTGATTGACCAGCAAACAGTTGTCCTAGATCGCTTCTATCTTGGAAATAAAATTTCACTGTGTCGCAGAGACTCTGCTCTGAATCTCGATCGCTTGGGATTTGAACATCTCGATGTCTATCATTATGTTCTCAGCGATCTCCACCCTAGCCTGTAGCCATTCAATCAAATTACTTTGTTGGCTCGCCTGCACCTGACCCTCCCAGACCACCAGCTGTGCTTGCTCGAGCTTAGTATTGAGCATCTCTATCTCATTCTTATCAGCCAACCTGGCCTGCTCTATTCCTACGCTCGCCTGGTCTTTAGCAGTCTCTGTTGCTGTCTCCAATCTAGCTTCAAGGGTCCTAATGAGGCGATTTTTTCTTTTAAGTTGGTTTTTTAGGAGCCCGACTGAAAATTGATTCGCTAAGGCATATGCTCCTAGTGTTCCTGCTATCTCAGTGGAGAATTGGTCATTTTTCTTTTCTTTTCCATTAGTTATGACTTTATATTTTTTGGCAGTTGACTCCCCTTCTTGATAGAATTCCCTTTTCACTATTGCCTTTCTCTTTTTATCGAAGAAAAACTCACTCGGAGGGAGTTCTTCTACTCTTATGGGCCTCAATTCCTCATTAAATATCCATCCTGCATCGATAATTCCCTGCGTCGACTGCAAGGGGGTGACTGATGTGATGGGTTCCCCGATCTGCTTCGCAGATTTTACCGGAGTAGCTACCAGACTCTGTTTCTTTGGTGGGTCAGGAGTCCTTATTTCTGCTTCCGGACTCTGCTTCTTCAGCAGGTCTGGAGTCTTTTTCTCTGCTTCTGGACTCTTTGTTTGTTCCCCCTCATCCTGGTGTTTTCCTTGGTCGGGAGTCGCATCCTTAGAGCCTTCGACGTCCTTCTATTTTGTCTCCGAAGTACCTGGACCCTCACCTCGCAACACTGCGGGGAGACAACTACGTCGATGTTCCTGGAACTTTAGAACATCGACTCTTTCCTCAGGTGCCAAGGATTGTATCCTGGCTAGAATCTCCTCATAGGACCTTGCTCCTTGGAAAATGTCATCCGCGGGTGAATTTTCATGCTCAAATCTCTTGAGCCCACAATTTTCCAAATGGTTGCTCACGAACCTCTATGGATCGTGCTTCTTGTATTCGATGGAGACCAAGTTTAGGTCTTACAGGGATGCGGCCTCGGCTTTGGCATGCCCGAAATCTAATAAAGAACAAGAATTCAAATGGAAAGGAAACGATGTCCATACCTTCTTCGAGTACCCTTTAAGTTCTTTGCTTACACCGCCAATTACCGTTTTCCGAGCAACCTCGTGACAAGCCAGCTTGTCGGGAATGAACAATGGCAGCGCATGCAGGGGAACAGAAGCCCTGAAAACTTTGAGGTAGGAAAATTTAGCTTCTACATACTAGTCTGTGATGTTGCTCAGATTTGTTACTATGTTGTCCGAGATCTGGGGTGGCGGGTGACCAAAAATGGTGACATGCAGGGGCACCATCACCTAGTTAAAAATTTCATATGCAAAATTTTCTGCTTTGTTTTCCCATAATTTTGCATGATATACATGTATGGGTTCGTCTTCGGCCGGAGTCCAACTCCAGCTCATCAATGGAAATGGTGTCATAGAACAAATTGCATCCATAATGTATGCAGACATGAAGAATGATGATGCCTTTCCATTCTCCTTCTGCTCCCGATACTCTGTGACCCGATTGGTCAAGCTCTCCGAAAGCATCTTTGCCCAGTTAAAGGAACTGCCTTCGGTGACCCAAAACATTAGAGACACTCACACAAGGAAAAAATGTGATGTGTCATCTTTTCCGTATAACCGACATGTCATCATGGCCACATATTTGTACTGTGGTTCTAACGAGGCGATTGAATATATGCCATGGGTATCATCTATGAACTTTGCGGTGTTTGAAACCCAATCCTTTATCAAAATGGACATTGTTTTATCATACTATACACATTCTTTCTCCTTGAACTCATCCAAGACTTCAGTGTCATATGTGTAGTCGTACGTCATGGGCAGCTTATACATGGTTTGCAGATGTTCTGGCCTGAAAGTCTCGATGGTGACTTTCTGCTCGTTCATGATATTTCTGGTCGGTATGTCTACATGGTCCAATGCCCATCAGACCATATCATAATATGGAAGCAATCGTGGCCTGGTTGCTACTTTGTGCATTCTGGATTGGACGACTATTTTGTATTTGATGGTTATATCATCTCTTTTGTTGTCATCGGAGTCGTCAGAATAATCCACCAATTCTGCTTGCAAAATATCTGAAACATATGACCAGTTTTGGACCGAGTTGATACTTCGGGGTGAAGTATTGGAGACATTGGCTGAGCCTTGTCCCGAAACCTCAACATTCGCCTTTGCTGCTTTTCGCGGAGCCATGGCTGAAGCTTGCGTTTTAGCTCTTCTGCGATAGAACTACGTATACATACAGGAGTCAGTTTACTCAGAGGTGGTGAGCTCTGCGTGCTATGAAAATGCATTTGTTATAATGAAACACAACTCTTTTATATACTCAAGAAACTCAGTACCTTTCAGAACAAGTCTGTCAAATCACATTTGGAAATAAATTATGCCATAAAAATTCGATCTTATACATCGATTTACCCTATTTCCTCATCAATGTCATAAATTTTGGTGGTTTAAAAATTTTAGTTGGCGCATGGAGGAAAAAGGCTACCTCGTAAATCATGCAGACAACAAAGCGCGGGGTATTCATTGATTTATCTTAATTAATCCGATTTTACCACTGTTACAATGTTTCAGTACTCGTTATATCGGGGATTTTATTTAAACATTTTGAGTCTCTAACACCCGAGACTACGAAGATCGATTTTGGTTAATAAAAGGTAATCGTGATTTGGGGCTTGATTAATTTTATAATTATCATATTCTCCATATCGCAACTCGGAGCTTCGAAGATAAGTTTCTGGGAGATTTACATGCCGAGCTGCGAAGCCGCGAGATCGCGATAACATGACTTAATTAAAGGGAATATAATATTGGATTAAGTGATTAATTAATCACGTTATAACTGCATCGTGATTTCGTGAGTTAGGGTTGAGATGGTGTAACTTTCGAAAAAGATAACACCTAGTGGCGAAATGCCGAGAGAATCTCTTACCACGGTTTAGCTTTTACCCTTAACCTTGACCTGAGTTACTCAAATAAGGACTTCGTGTTCTCGGCTATCAGGGATATGACAACAAATTTTTGGGTTTGGCAAACGCCGAGGTGCGAAACCCTAACGACGTTTAATCATGAGTTAGGGAAAACTTTACCCTCATTACTGTCTTGAGTGAAAAGTTAAAACAACTTCGCTATTTCGTGATTCAGGATGTGTGAACTGCATGAGTTATAGTATTTGATCTATGAGATCCCGAAGTAGAACGAAAAAGGAAACATTTTACGAAAGGTAGGACCTGTTTCGAGAGTGGAATAATCATTGCTGCTCGCGTGATCAAGCTTTAGAGATCATCGATATCTCAGAGGAGAAAATAAAACCATTTTTAGATTCCAAGCATTAAGAATGAAACTTGTGAAGGGCTAGAAAAACAAGGATGGCTCCAACATGATCAACATCAGGCAATGTAAGAGTCACCTTTCATGGGTAAAATGACATTCGAATGGGGAGAGAAGGAAATTTTTACATTTGGGTAGAAGAGAAAAAACGGGCATGAAGTGTTGGGAGAGAGCAGGTTACCATAGTGGGTTTTGTGGAAAGCTCTTGGAGATGATAAATGCATGAAGAAGCATGCTATTAGGATATAAAGTGATATTTGTGTGTTATAAATCACCCCAGAGAAAGTGAGATTGATGCTAAGAGTTTTTCTTGTTGTAACTATAAATTCCTAGAGTCCCTAGTAGAGACATTTCCTAGTCAACCTATGTTGGAGCCATGGAGGGAAGTTGGATAGCCCGAGGGACTATGTGGTAGAGAAGGGGATCCCATTCCTTTGGTTGTGAAAATTGAGGGGAAGAGAGATGGTGGATTGGAATGGTTGTGGAAATTAGTTTTTTGTGAGGGGATAATAGGTAGCCTTAGGAACCACCTTATTCTTTTGGATTCGTAGCCCCAACTCATATGTGAGTTGTTTTTGAGAAATGGAGCAACAAGTCCATGGTTGGGTGGAACATCTGTTCTTTGTAACTAGTTGTACATTTTCTAACAAAGATAAGTGTTCCTATCTCTCTACTCACTATTTTTATTTATGTTTTTTTGTTGTTGCATATGTTACGTTCTTTGAGTGAATTAATGTTGTTCTACATGTTAAATAGAATGCATTCACATTTAAAAAAATTATGTTATATACATGGATGTTTTTTTCATGATGCACACACTTAGGTTAATGGGAATCAATGTAAATTGTTGGGTTAGTAGTGGCAGTGCTATAGAGTGGTATCAAAGCCATGGTTTCAACACCAGGCCTACATGGGTTTGCTACAGAATGGTAGAATTTTCAATCTATGTGAAGGTTGGGTGAACAATTAGTTTTTCCCGACATGAGAAATTGGGTTCAAGGCCCCAAATGTTTTATTTTTTATGTTGATGTTTGTGTATGGGGTTTTCTTTGGAAATTAAGTGATTGAACTTGTCTCAAAGAGAAAAGTTTTTGTTTTTTGTGATGGCCACAATGTCCACAAGCTCAATTTTAAAAAATGGCTAAGCATTGAGAAGATAGAAAATTTCAATGATAGAATGTATATCGCCAAGAAAATATATTTTATGTGGCTGGTATAGGGAGTATCAATGGACAATTTGTTTTTGTGGCTAATACAAGGAGTATTGGAAAAGAAAAATATTTTTGTTAGCAATATAGTGTGTGTTGTGGAAGAAAAATATTTCGTTGGGTGAAATGATGGAAAATAAATATTTTTTGAGTGTGATGTAGTGTTGACACCAAAGAAAAAATAAGAAAGAAAGACTTAGATTTATTTTGGCAAAATGAATGTATCATCTAAGAGATAAATTTTTGGCTTCGTATGTCAATGAAAAGATAAACTTAATATGTTAGGAAAATGATAAATTTTTGGCCCGATAAAGATAAGATTTTAGCTTGATAAAGATAATTTTTGGGTAGACAAAGATAAAATCTTTGCCTGATATGTCATCCAAAAGGTAATTTTTTGGCCCGATATGTCGGCCAAAGATCATTTTTTGGACCAAAAATTCGACAAGAAAAATAATATTTTTAGGTGATAAAGAGAAGAATCTTAGCAAGAAAGAAAATAATTCTCACCAATAAAGAATAATATTTTTGTGGTAAGAAAGAGGAAAGTATCGACCAAGAAAATAATTTTTGGAGTGGTACATTGGCCTAGAAATAAATCATTGGAGAAATATAGTGGTTGAAAAATAAATTATTGGAGCGATAAGAGAAGATAAAGGAAGGGAAATGAAAATAAAAGAAGAGAAGAGAAAGAAAATGATGATAAAATATAAGAAAACAAATAAATAAAAAAGAAGAGACGAGAAGAAGAAAGATAAGATAAGAAAGAGGAAGGAAAGGAGAAAGATGGAGAAGTGTTGTGGGACAAAATCTCACAGGGATCTCACTAAATAATCAACAAGATCTCCATAGGACCTGCCTACTAATCCTAGACATAAATGAGTTTAGAATTTTATGGTTTCTTATGTTGATGATTGCAGCTACGTGAGACATTATCGAGGACACAAACTTGAGAGAGAGCCCCTGAGAGGGGTGTGTGCTTCCTATCTAAGACAGAGATGGAATGTAGAGATGGCCTCCTCCCTATAGAGAGTTGAGAATAACTTCGGATGATTCTCTTGTGTAACATAGTGAGAAAGGAGATCTGCATAGTTGGACATGCATGTGGCTGAGCACAAGATGAACATATGAAATCCCAAAGTGTTGGGTGCATCGTCATGAGATAAAAATGAATATGATGTATTAGCCTCCTCTGAGTAGAGAGTTGATGAGAAAATCTATATGACTCTCATATGTAATGCAGTGGGAAAGAAGATCTGTTGAGTGGACGTGTATGTGGACACACACATGTGAACATGATCCTAGTGGATGAGCACTAGTGAAGAAGTGGTTCTTATGTGTAATGGAGTGAGCCAGAGATATGGACATCCCTATGGATGTGCCCCTAGTGGTTGAGAACTAGTGGGTGTATGATATTCCATTCTATATTGTTCAAGAGTCAGACATGCATGTAACCCTAATTGTAATGTAAAGGGTNGGTCCCACCTTAATGTGATTGATAATTAATGTAAATTATAATTAATTTGGTTAATATTAATTATATTATGAGATAGAGAGGTCAGCCCTATTGTTCCAATAGACACTTATGTTGACAGGTCAAGTCTAATATAAGTAAAAGTAAGTTCCCCATTGAGGAATCATATCTTTTGTGTGAGTTTGGAAATTTCAGCAAGTACATCTACTTGGGAAAAGTGCACACCTCTCTTAGGCGCTAGTATTCTAGGGTTTGCAAGAACCCTCTTGTGTGTTAGGTTTTCTTGGTGGTGAAGGTATTTTTCTTGAAGAATATAACAAAGGATTTGGATGGGTTTTCTTCCCTTGTTGAGAAGGGTTTCCCAGGATACTTATTGTGTTCTTGTGCATGGTGTTTCTTTTTGTGATCTTGGTTGCTCCAACATTATTAGTTATGGTTAAGTTAAATGCTAAAATGGAATGAAGTTCATTCTTAACGTTTTCTATTTAAAAATGAACATTGTTTCAGAGCATAGGTCTTGAAGAACCCATTGCACAAACAACTTTCATCCATCCTCTCTCTCTTCTAAAGAAATCGTACGACCCTCCTAAGGTTCCCATAAAATTTGTACGACCTTCTCTTCTAGAGGTTTTCATAACTTGGAACTTGGATGTTGGGGCTAAAAATGGCATAGGTGTGTACAAAATCCTTCAGTGTACCTCCAACAGGTCTCAAACTGCAATTCTAGGCATTTTGAATTTTTGGCCCTAGGGTTTCTAGGGTTTCGCTGATTTCTGCATAAAACTTCAAAATTGTGTTTCTGAAACTTCTTGAAGGAGCTATTCAGCTTACCAGGGCTATCATATCCTTCAAAGGCTTATTTTTGGTAGTCATAAGCCAAACTAAATCTAAAAGTGCTAGCCTATCCTGCCTTTAGGTTTACTAGACTAGTTGACAAGGGTTTGTGAAGATTCCAAAAATGAGCAAAATCATAATGGGAGGTAAGCTTGATGACTCAAGAAAACTCAGTTCCAGGAAGACAAGACCTCAAAGAAATGAAGACATCAACATATCAACACTCTCAGGTATGGTCCCTACTAATGATAATACTTGGCTAATTGATAGTGGTGCCTCTAGGCACATGACCGATATTAGAGATCACCTAACGCATTTTGTTGAGAAAGAGACACATCTACATGTTGTCCTTGGATATGATGCCAGATATAATTTAAGAGGAGTTGTAACTTCTACTTTCCAACTAGAATTAGATATGAAAATTCAATTAAAGGAAGTACTATATGTACCCAGAATGATGAGGAACCTTGTCTCTATTTCTACTTTGGAAGACAAGGTATACAAGATTACCTTCTCATAAGGAAGAGTCCTTGCATGGCACAAAGACTCTCATATAAGTTCTTCCAAGGAAATTGGCGTCTGAGAAAACAACTTGTACATATTAACCATCAAACCAGTCCAGACCCTACTACATGACACTATCCGCTTGAGTGAGCTATGGCATAGAATACTTGATCACATTCATTATAGAGCTCTCCCAGCTCTAGGGAAAATGGTAACAGGTCTCTTAGAAATATATATCCATCATAAAGGTGTTTGCAAAGGTTGCACCCTTGGAAAAATGTTAAAGGATCCTTCTCAATCAGTGACAATAGATCCAATGAAATCTTGGACTTGATACATTCATATGTGTGTGGGCCAATGACTGGTGCATCTCTGAATGGGTAGTTATACTATGTACTCTTCATAGATGATCACTCCCAGAAGACTTGGGTTTACTTTATGAAGAACAAGGATGGAGTCCTTGAAAAAATTCAATAATTCAAAGCTCAAGTTGAGAACCAGACCAGAAGAAAAATCAAAGTATTAAGGGGTAAAATCATGAAGCTGGGTAACACTTTTGCTTGTTTTATGACAAAAAAAACTGTATTTTCACAAGTTCTTCAACTTATGGCATACAAAAGTATTTTTTTTATTTAGAATTTCACTTTACAGTAAAAACAAAACTTGTAAATAATTTTGTTATCTTTCCAATGACTATTTTTTAATTTTTTTTTATCAAGATTTGATATGTCAATTTGACAATTGTTTAACAGTATGTTCGTTAAATATGAAATGAATGATAATGAGTTATTGTTTTCCACAACAATGTATCTGTTATTAAAATTATTTTTTTAAGAAATGAAATATACAACAACAATCTACAGAGACTCTATTTTATTATGACTATAATTTTGAATCTAATGGATGAATATTATAATTTCTAGAATTTTTTTAAGTTGACCAAGTTGAAAACGTTGCATATTTTAAACACGTGTTTTCTACAACATGTATCTATCTTAATTTTACTTAAAAGTAAAAAACTAAAAATACTGCTGGCGAGAACATTTTAACAATTACAAGATATAATTTTCCATAATTTTCCGTTGTGTAATTTTTAGAGATACGGTTTTTTCATTTCACCAAATCATAATCACACCTAAAAATATGCGATTGATTTTTATAAAATTAAATAAAATTAGATAAAACAATAGCCAGTAGAAAACAAATTATAATGAAAGTGAATTCAATTTTTAAAAATGTTGGTATCAATTCTCAAACTAAATTACAGTATTTGTAGAATTACCTCAAGATGAAGTAATGGAAGAATTTAGGTTCCTGCAAAGCAGTCCACAGGCTGCTTTTTAGGGAAATATTCTTTGGCGGAAACCCTGTTCTTCTTGAAGATCCGTTAAGAAAATGCGCGTTCGGCTGAAATATTCTTACTGTGGGAAAATAATTCATTCAAAAAACATTGTACGCGAATTTCAAGGGCGCTGTCACGACACCGTTCAATTTGACATGCAAATTTCCGGCCAAAAAAAAATGTTTCGGCCGAAAAAATATTTCGGCCGAAAAATTGCGGCTAGAAATTTTTGGAACCGATTGTCACGAAAGTGTTACCTAGAAATTTTGGAGACCCGATTGTCACGAAAGTGTTACCCAGCTTCATGATTTTACCCTAAGATCAGATAATGGAGGAGAATACATCTCAAAAGCATTCAACAATTTTTGTATTGAAGAAGGGATCAAGAAAGAGTTTACAATTCCTTACAACCCTCAACAAAGTGGGGTTTCTCAAAGGAAAACAATAACTATCATTGAGGCAACCAAAGCAATGATACATGATCAGAGTCTACCTATGGCTCTATGGGAAGAAGCATGCATGTCAATAGTGTATGTACAGAAAACAATTCCTCATTAGATTCTGAAGAAAATTACTCCAGAAGAATCCTTCACTAGAGTGAAGCCTGAGATTGGAAACTTCAGAATATTTGGATGTCCAGTATATTTTCATGTACCCAAGAGATGATATCCAAGCAAGAACCTTCGGGAAGAAAGGGAACATTTGTAGGGTACAGTGAATCCTCAAAATCATATCGAATCTACATTCCTGGTAAGAGACAAATTGAAATAAGCAGAGATGTTAACTTTGAAGAAGAAGTAGCCTTCCAAAGATCCAAAGAATATTAGATGGAAATTAATAGTGAGACAATTCCTTCTCCCCCTTCAACAATTCAGAGGGATATAGACATTATTCTAGATGGTCTATTAACTCCAGTTGATTCAGTTGTTCCAACTGATCCAGTTGTTCCAAGAGATATACCCAGAGATTTTAAAGTTGGACATAAAAGGATTTCTTGGGCCTGGAAAACTTTACAAGAAGCAGAAGGACATAAAGCTCCTCAAGGAAAAACCAGAAAAAGTAAGAGACCAAACAGATTCTCAAGATACCTTTCAACCATGACCCACATCATTGACTTAGATCCATCTTGTCATGGAGAAGCTTCAGGTGAACAAGTATGGCGAGACACCATGACTAAAGAATACCAATCTATATTAAAAAATGATGTATGGGATGTTGTTCCAAGACTAGAAGGAAAGTCTATAGTGACTTCCAAATGGATCTATAAAATAAAGCATGCAGTTGATGGAAGCATAGAAAAATACAAAGCAATATTTGTGGCCAGAGGGTTTTCACCAGTAGAGGGAGTTGACTATGACGAGAATTTTGAACCAATAGCCCGATACACCTCCATCCAATCTATCATTGCACTAACTGCTTCCATGGGTTGGAAGCTACATCAAATGGATGTAAAGACAACCTTTCTCAATGGTGAAATTGAGGAAGACATTTATATTGAGCAGCCAAAAGGATTTGTTGTACACAATGAAACATCTCATGTATGTAGGTTGAAGAAATCCCTATATCGTCTAAAGCAAGCACCACGTGCTTGGTATGAGAAAATGGATGGATTTCTAATGAGTTTGGGCTTCAAAAATAGTGTCGTTGATCCAAACTTATATAATTATCACATTGATGTCAATGAGTGTTTGATTTTGGTCCTATATGTGGATGACCTTTTCCTCACCGGTTCAAAGAGACTCATTGTTGAATGCAAATGAGCATTGATTGCTAAATTTGAAATGAAGGATTTGGGATTTATGCACTACTTCTTGGGACTAGAAGTATGGTAGAGGACAGATGAGATCTTCCTAAGTCAAGGAAAATATACTATGGAGATATTGAAAAAGTTCGGCATGAGAGAATGAAAATCCATGCCCACTCCAATGGTAATGGATTTGAAGAAAATGAGTGATATTGATTCAATAGATGTAGATCCACACTTATACCAACAAATGATTGAATAATTGATGTATCTGGTTAACACCAGACCGAACATTTTCTATGAAGTAAATGTTCTTAGCCATTTTATGAGCCAATCGAGACATACACATTGGATCGCTGCAAAACATGTATTGAGATAATTATGAGGCACAATTGGTTATGGCCTAAGATATGCCTCCAATGTGGAATTAAGCTTGCAAGGATATGCCGATTTAGATTGGGAAGGAAGTGCAGTAGACAAAAAAAATACCTCCAGTTGTTGCTTCACTCTAGGATCTGCCACGGTCTCCTGGTGTAGCAGAAAACATAGCTCTATAGCATTGAGCACCGCAGAGGAAGAGTACATTTCATTGAGTGTAGCAATCCACGAAGCAGTGTGGCTTCATAAAATTTCAACTGACTTGTTTGATCATGGGATGGATCCTACTATCATTCATTGTGATAACCAGAGCTGTTTAAATCTCTCCGAGAACCCTGTGTTTCATGACAAATAGAAACACATCGAGATAAAGTATCACTATATCAGAGACATGGTGCAGAGGAATACAATACATGTACAATATCTTCATACTCATGAACATATCACATATATCTTCACCATACCACTTGCCAAGACAAAGTTTGGGTATTTCCATGAGAGACTTGGCCTGGTGGAGAATGCCTCCCTAGCTGAGAGGGAGTGTTGATGATTGCAGCTATGTGAGACATTCTCCAAGACACAAACCTGAGAGAGATCCCCTAAGAGGGGTGTGTGGTTCCTATTTGAGACAAATCTAGAATGTAGATATGGCCTCCTCCCTACAAATATTTGAGAAGAACTCCAGATGATTCTCCTATGTAACGCACTGAGAAAGGAGATTTGCAGAGTTGGACGTGCCTGTGGCTGAGAACAAGGTGAGAGTGTAAAATCCCAAAGTGTTGGGTGCATTTTCATGAGATAGAAATGAAGAAGATGTATTAGCCTCCTTTGAGCAAAGATTTGATGAGAAACTCGACATGACTCTCATGTGTAATGCAGTGGGAAAGAATATTTGTTGAGTGGATGTTCCTATTGATGAGTACAGGTGAACATGATCCTAGTGGCTGAGCACTAGTGAAGAAGTGGTTCTTCTGTGTAATGCAATGAGCAGAGATATGGACATGCCTATGGATGTTCCCCTAGTGGCTGAGCACTAGTGGGTGTATGAGATCCCTTTCTATATTGTTCAAGAGTTAGACCTTCCTGTAACCCTAATTGTATGTAAAGGGTACATGCCGGCCCCACCTTAATGTGATTGATAATTAATGTAAAATATAATTAATCTAGTTAATATTAATTATATTATGAGATAGAGAGGTCGGCCCTATTGTGCCAATAGACACTTATGTTGACAGGTAAAGTCTAATATAAGTAAAGGTAAATCCCCCATTGAGGAATCATATCTTTTGTGTGATTTTGGAAATTTTAGAAAGTACATCTACTTGGGAAAAGTGTGCACCTCTCTTGGGCACTAGTCTTCTAGGGTTTGCAAGAACCCTCTTGTTTTCTAGGTTTTCTTGGTGGTGAAGGTCTTTCTCTTGAAGAATATAGCAAAGGATTTGGCTGGGTTTTCTTCCCTTGTTGAGAAGGGTTTCCAATGATACTTCTTGTGTTCTTGTGCATGGTGTTTCTTTTTGTGATCTTGGTTGCTGCAACATTATTGGTTATGGTTAATTTAAATGCTAAAATGGAATGAAATTCATGCTTAACCTTGTCTATTGAAAAATCAACATATTAGACTCAAACAGATTGATTCATAATCAAACTATGAGAGGTAGGAAGAGCATACCTTGATTCCTAGGTCGCCCTTTGTATATCCTTCTTATGCAAATTATAAGTTCCAACTCCCACTAGTACATATGGGCCCAAAATGCGATGAAATATTTCCACATTTCAGTAATTCATGGAAAAATGCATTAAAATTTAGCCTTTATTTAATTTTTTTTTTGGTTTGGCACGTTCGTCGATATAGCGACAGATTCAGAAAATCATCTCTATATCCACAAGTTTTTGTTGTTATATTGACGCTTGTGCCACGCGTGTGAACCACACATGCAGTGCAACACGTATTGACTTTTTTCAGGGTTAACTAATTTATTTTCATCGTTATATCGATGCAAATCGATCTATAAATACATGTCCTTAAGAAAAATTTCGACAAATTTTCTATAGTTGCGACAATTTTGTTGGTGATTGTTTTAATTTTAATTTCATAAATTTTTAACATGAATGTTTTAAACAATTTTTTTTTTTTTCAAAATTTAGCATTGCTACATATATTTCATGTGATTGAATGTCGAAGTATATGAATTTTTAAACTTTTTTTTTTTAATATTTTTCAAAATTTTGCATTGCAACATATATTTCCTGTAATTGGACCTCGAAGTATATGAACTTAATTTTTTTTTCCAATGTTTTAACAAAATTTAATTTTTTAAATATTTAATTGGTTCTTATAGGCAATTATCGTGTCAAATTAATATATACTATGAATGGAAATGCAAAGAGGCTTGCTCAGTTTAGAGAAACATTGGAGGCGAAGGGCGATGGAAAATGTTATTGCCCTTGCAATGATTGCAGGGGATTGCAAACACCAAGAATTTTAATAACAACAACTAGAAAACATTGTAGGGAGAAGGGGCACATTGAAGGGGGTTATGAATATCATCCCTTGGTAAGACATTATTCAATATATAATGTATTCTTTGTAATAGTGATCATGTCATGTATTTATCAAATATTTTATCATTTTAATATATGTTCTATACACATTAATTTTAATGCATTGTTTGTAAATATAAAGACAATGCCCCGAAAATGTTGACCACCAGAGAGTTATTTGCCAAGCAGTAGCAGAAATACTACTTTACAAGGTGAGGAACATAGAGATCAGAATATTGAAGATCGAGTTCTTAATGATGATATGGACAAAGATGACATTATTGATACAAATCATGAAGATGAGATACATAGATTGATCCAAGACACATTTGCTCCAATGGATGAGGACAACCAGGATGATATTCATGATGTTGATCCTCTAGTCGAGAAGTCACAACAACCTCTTTATGAAGGCTCAACAACAAATCTTCTATTTGTTATATTGTTGTTGGTGAACGTGAAGGTTTTGAATGGTTTATCAAACATCTTTCTCACACAGATCCTAAGGTATGTAATGTATTATTTATGTCATGTTGACATGTACATAAAGGTTGACTATTTTTCTATATTGTTATTGTTAATTAATTCATAAAGTAGGGATGCAATATTTATGATTAACATTGTTTACATTGACTTATTTTTTTGCATGGTGTAGATTGTTAGGTGAATCTATATTATCACCATCAAATATTTTACCACGTACATATTGAGAAATATTTTTTATTATGAAAGAAATTGGAATGGAGTATCAAGCTATTGATGCAAGTCCTAATAATAATATCATATACTATGGAAAATATGCATTAGAAAATGAATTTCCACAATGTCAAATAAGTATATATCGAACCGGTGTATGCAGCAAGCTTTAAAAAAAACACCCATTACGCTTTCATAAAAAACAAGAGAAAAATAAACTGCTAGAGATGTGAAGATGATGTTTCCGCGTGAGCTCTGCTATCCGGATTAGGGTTTTGGATTCTAGCTGAACTGCTACGCTCCCAGCCCCGCTGGGGCCATGACTCAGAAGGAAGGAGGGTGGAATGTCGCCTCCTACAGCTAAGCCACTGCGAATGGAAGCATCGACGAGGGGTTTAAGCGGTCACCCTTTGAGCCACCGCCAGACTTGCGAGCCACACTTATCATGGAAGGAACCTTCAAGGACCGAGAGATGGACATCAACCCGGAAAACACAGTTGCCCCTGCTACAGCGCCGATACCTTGGCTCCTTGGAAAATGCATTCCTAAAGCACTGCAGGCCCCGAAGTACACGGTCAACTCTCCGCGGATAGAAGAGCAAAAACAGTATATGAGAGACCATGCCCTCGTAGGGAAATTCCTAGGGTTATGGCCATTAGAAAGGGATCTAATCAAATGGATACAATACTGGTGGAAACCAAAAGGGCACTATGAATTACAACTGGGCTCAAAGGGCTTTTTAACAATCTTACTGCACAATCTCGAGGACCTCACTCACATATTTGATGGGGGACCGTACTTTTTTAACTCAGCAGGACTCTTTTTAAGATTCTGGACCGAGAAGTTCAGCGCTAAAAAGGAAGATTTCACCCACGCTCTAGTGTGGATCCGAATGTACTCTCTCCCCCAAGAGTTTTGGCTGGAATAGGTCTTGGTCGGTATAGGCAATACCATTGGAATTTATGTAAAGTCTTCAGAAGCTACCAAAAAGAGGCGATACACCTCTTATGCGCGCATCTGTGTATACCTGAATATAGAAAAACCACTGTCAGGAACCCTCATCCTCGAGTACCAGGACGAAAACTAGATCCAGACCATCAACTACGAAAACATTCCTTTTAGGTGCCGAAAATGCCATGAACACGGACATCTGTTCAGAGAATGCCCCCTCAATGCGGCTCACAAAGAAGGGAACCTAGAAGACGAAAAAGACAAGGATGGCTTCGTTCAACTAGGAGGGAAAAGAAGACAAGCAGGGTGAAGGCAGCAAAACCAAGTAAGTAAAGATCCCTCTACTAGTAAGAAATTTGCAATATTACAAGATCAACCAGAGGACCCTTCAACCAAGATAAATCCTAGTGAGCTTCCTGTGGATGACCCCTCCCATTCTAAGGGACAGGAGGAAGAACGACCACCACAGGGGAAGGAAGTTGATCACCCCCCACAAACCACAGCAGGGGATACACAAGATCTCTTGGAAATCAAGGACGGGGACGCTAATATGGAAATAGAAGAGCAAGATCTGGCCGGGGTGGACCTGGAACACCTCGAACACGCCTACAGGCAACAAAAATTGTACACTATACCTCGGGACCAATTATAAAAAGTACATAAGGTTTTTCTCAACTCCTCCACCGGTTCCTCAGCGTGATCTAGTAAGGGCTTGGGGATACAGAGCAGTCAATCAAAGAACCAGAGTAAAACCAAGAAGGATGACAAGAAAAAAGGCCAGAAGTCTACAAACAAACTCATACAGAAAATAAGCCATTTTATGGTCAACTCAGGGAAAATCCACCTCATCTCAAGCAGTTTTCCTCCCCTCCCTACCCCCCCATCATCATGAAGATTATCTCTTGGAATATTAGGGGCCTCAATGGACGTAGCAAGCAAAAATTGCTACAGGATCTGATCTTTGCAGAGAAACCAGACATAGTACTACTTCAGGAAACAAACTGCTCAACTGAAGACATTAATAAGCTACTCCCCTATTGTTGGAAGCAAGGGGAAGCAATGTCAACTGCAGCTACAGGCACAATTGGAGGACTGGCTATTATATGGAACCCAACGACAGTGTTGTTAGAGAATTTTATTACCACTAAATGGTCTATTACAATGGACTATAGGCTTATAGGATCCAATAAACCTGGACACCTAACCAATGTATATGGCCCAGCCAACCCAAGGGACAAACAGACCTTCCTTAGGAGTCTGGAATACCTCTCCAACTTGATTAGATACAATCGCTAGACCATAGGGGCGATTACAACCTCATTCGAAATCTGGAGGAGAAAAAAGGGGGCTCGCAGCGCCTAGATCAAGACACTAATGACTTCAACAGCCTCATAGATAAACTCAATTTGATTGACCTAGAAGCTATCAATGGCACCTTCACCTAGACAAATAGAAGAACTGGATCACACCAAATTGCTTGCAAACTTGATTGCTTCCTAATCTCTGAATCCCTTATGCTAGAGGGAATAGCCATGGAGGCAAGTATTCTGAATATTCATGGCTCGGATCACTGGCCCATTTAGCTGTGGATGGAAATGTCGACGTCACCAGGGAAAAAACCATTTCGGTTCGAGCAATTTTGGCTCAACCATCCAGACTTCCAAGCTAAGATCTAGGACTGGTGGAGATAGGCAGAGGTTACACATGGCTCCAAGATTTTTATATTTCAGCAGAAGTTAAAAAACCTTAAACAACTCATCAAGACCTAGAATAAGCAAACCTTTGGCAACATCTTCGACTCCCAAAGGCAGCTGTCAGAGCAGATGAAGACGATTCAAACCCAGATCCGACTACAAGGGTTAATGGATGAGTTGAAATCCCAGGAAGCAACAACTACACAACAATTGGAGGCCAGAAAAGCACAGGAAGAGATTCTATGGAAACAGAAATCATGCATCCAGTGGCTCAAGGAGGGGGAACACAACACCAAGTTCTTCCACAGATTTGTCATGCAACGCCGACACTCCAATAGAATCACACGTTTAATTTCCACTACCGATGAGCCTATTCTCTCCCACAAAGACATGGAAGCAACACTGACAGATTATTATAAAAACCTCCTCACAGAACCCTCTCCGAATAGATCGGAAGCCATAGCCAAAATAACACAACATGTGCCTGCCCTCATCACCAGGGAGCAAAACTCAGCTCTACTTCGGCCCATCACAATCGAGGAGGTAGATCAGGCTCTGCAAGACACTCCAAATAGCAAGGCACCCAGCCCAGAGGGATTTACCAGCGATTTTTTCCACCACTGTTGGCCGATGATCAGGGTAGAGGTCTGGGAAATTATTGAAGACTCCCATTCTACTGGACAGGTCCTTCAAGCTCTCAACGCTACCTTCCTCACTGTCATTCCTAAAGAGGGGAAAGCTCACCATCCTAAGCAGTTCATACCTATATCCCTTTGCAATGTCATTTATAAACTTCTAACAAAGGTGATAGCCCGAAGACTTAAACCCATTCTTCCTACTATCATCTCCCCGGAACAATCTGGCTACATAGAGGGCAGATAAATCCTGGACAGTGTTATTCTTGCTCATGAGGTGATTCACTCTTTGCAGAAAACTAAATTTCCAAGTATGCTCCTTAAATTAGATCTCTCTAAAGCCTTTGATAATATAAGCTGGGACTATATGAGGGAATTGCTCCTCGCCTTTGGCTTTGACAAACTTTGGGTGACGTGGATCTTGAACCTTACCTCTACTACTTTCTTCTCTATCCTTGTTAATGGCATCCCCTCTCGTCCCTTCACCCCTTCACGAGGAATTAGACAGGGAGACCCTCTTTCCCCCTTCCTTTTCATTATCATGGCAGAAGGTCTTAGTCGAAGCATTCAAGCGGCAGTTGCAAACAACACTCTAGCAGGTCTACCGCTGCATGGCATCTCCCCTCCTATTTCACACAGTCAATTTGTGGATGGCATGATCCTGGTGGGCACCTCAATGGTGTGGGAAGAAAACTCCATTCTCCAAATCCTCCAGACCTTCTCTGAAGCCTCAGGTTTAGACTGCAACAAAGACAAGTCCCTAATCTTCTTCTTTAATAAGCCCCCTCCCGTCTATTGCCATATCTCTGATCTTTTAGGTTTCCAAAGAAGCTCCCTTCCATCCAAATACCTTGGCATCCCTTTGATCGATAACGCCCTTCGGAACTCCTCTTGGGAGAATTTTCTCTCTTCTTTTACTAAGAAGCTCTCTTCCTAGACCCTCAGAGTTCTTAACTTTCCAAGCCATCTCACTCTCCTCTGAGCTGTTCTCCAGGCCCTTCCCATGTACCTCTTCTCGGTGATGGCTGCTCTTAACTTTGTACTCTCAACTATTAAATGCTTACAGAGGAACTTCCTGTGGCAAGGTCTCAACACAGGAAAGAAAATAGCACTTGTCAACTGGGACAAACTCTGTCAGCCCAAAGCACAAGGAGGCCTTGGCCTACGAGATCCTACCATCATGAATAAAGTCCTCAGTGCCAAAATATGGTGGCGATGGCTTAAGAAACCCAAGGACCTCTGGGCACGCTTATGGAGGAATAAATATGCACCCGAGGTAGAAGAAAAAAACCTCATTCGTTGGAATGGTGACACATTCGGGTCTTTAATTTGGGCAGCGGCTAAGCATAATAGACAGCTTGTCACCCAACATGCCTTCTGGGAAATTAGGAACGGGAAAACAACTTTATTTTGGAAAGATTCCTAGAAACAATGGCCAATTCTGGACCACGAGGACTAGGCTGAGCACATTAGAACCCAATCCACACAGGTGGGCCTGGCAACAGTAGCGGATTACTGGCAGGATGACCCACAAGATAACACTTGGTAGCATCGGCATCTTGACAGGCAAAGCATGAACCTAGATAGCCACGTGGATCTGGGCCCCTACCAGAACGAAATTCTCAAATGGAAAATCCCCAAGCTCACTGGAGAGGATATTATCCGATGGGGATACCGGCCAAGAGGCACATATGGCATACGAGAATCTTACCACATCAAGATCCAACCGAATCTGGCACCTACACGGGCTGTTTGGCACAAGATCTGGAACCTCAGACATTGGCCCAAAATCACTCTCTTCCTCTGGCTCGTGGTCCATTCCAACATTCTAACCTGGGACAACCTTTCCAAAAGAGGCTTTGTGGGGCCTTCCATATGCATACTCTGTGGGGAGACATCTGAAACCATGAATCACCTCCTCACTTCTTGCCCGTACACTGCACAAATCTGGGACCAAAGTGTGCTCGTCATGTGCACCTCGGATTGTGTTTGAGAAAACATCATCGACACTATCACTAACTGGAGGGACCAAGTGTTTCACTCTCCCCTCCTCAATCGTATCTGGCAACTGCTTCCTGGCTTCATCCTCTGGTAGGTTTGGAAGGAAAGAAACAAAAGACTCTTTAGGAACGTTTTCCTCCCGTGGAAACACTTCTGGAATCGCTGTCGCCTCAACATTCTGGAAACTCTCAAACTCCAACCTTGGACCGAAATAGACCTGACCATCAATCCCTCAGAAATTATGATCCTGAAGAACTGGCTACCTCTCCCTTACCCTCACCCCCCTTTCCTCTTTTCCCCTTCCCCTACCTTCAATCCCTCCTCTTGGTCAGTCCCTCCAGTTGACTTCATCAAACTCAATTTTGATGGGGCCTCCAAAGGCAATCCAGGGGCTACGGGCTATGGAGCAGTTTTCCGCAATCACCACGGGCACATCATTCTTATTAATGTAGGCTCTCTTGGGTACACCAAGAACAATGTGGCGGAACTCTGGGCACTCACTCGGGGGCTGCAACTCGCCAAGGATCACAACTTCACTCAGCTAATTGTAGAAGGCGATTCCCAAATCATCATCAATCTCCTTGGTAGAATTTTAAACGGAGCTGATCCAGACAAAATTTCTCCAAGATGGATACTCTCACATGGGCTAAAGACCATAGCAGAGTCACTTCACCCCAATCAGGTAGTCATACCTGCTCATGTCAGAAGGAGTGTGAATCAGGTAGTGGACGACTTGGCTAATCTAGGGGTTAACTGGATGGACCGAAAATCCTTTGTAACACTTCCCTCACTCCGGATCACCCTATCCTCCATCAATGTATACGCAAAGATGTGGAAGTGGACAAACACCTGGATGGGGTGTTAGGGCCAACAACTTGGCGCACAGAGGAGATGCGGAGGAGCCAGCAAAGCAGTGAGCCATGTGCCCGACTCATTCCAACTGTTGCCGACACCCTCCTGCATTAAATTGTATTTATGACGATGGGAGGGGCATTTACTCGAGCTCTTTCGACCTCCATTTCATAGGGTGCAATGACTCCATTTTTTTGTGTTATCATTCCGCAGCTCTGGCCTGGTTCTTCTTGTCTACTCATGGTGCTTATGCCACCCCGGTCGCTCCTGGTCCTCTCCCTTGGTCTGGCAGACCATTCCCACTTACCAGGCCAAACCATGTTGCGCCAGCGAGTTAGACCGTGTAGGGGTTCTCCCTGGAATCCTCGATGACCTCGCGCTTCGGCTTCTCCTCTTGGTTCGCCTTCAACTTTATCCTCGCCACTCTTGCTGCCTGAGTTAGACATTCACAATCCCTCCACCGTACCTGTTTCGAGCTTCGATTGCCTGGCCATAATTGACACCAGGCCAAACCCTTCTTGGCGCCAGCTCATAGCTCCTTCAACCTCCAGGTACTCTATTCCTCCTCCTGTGCTGGATATTGCCTCCACAAAATCACCCACGGGGACACCCTTTCATAGTCGACCCGCCTGTAACAAGGAGTCGATGTCCTCTAACCCAGAAGTGGACTTGCAGTGGCGATTCACCATCCTTTACGATTTGGTCTTTGAACTCCGTCAGGGAGTGGAGGACCTCCATTTTTGGTTACAGCATGTGGATGGGAGGCTTTCAACCCTCCTCCAGCTTCTTTCCACTTACCAAGAAGCCCCTCCTGCAGCTTTAGAAGAATCACCTTCCACCGCAAGTGACAACGAGAGTTGCAGGAAGTAGGGCGCAGCAGAGGACCATGAGGAGCCGACTCGGTAGGAGGTCAAGAAAGCAGTCATGGCCACAGACAACGAGGAGAAAATTCCATCGGGCGACACTGAGGTCGTTAAGGAACCGGTTCGGTAGGAGGTCAAGGAGGCAGTCGTCATTGGTCTGCAGATGCACATTGCGACGGGAGATGTCGAGACTGCTGCTAACAAGGATGCGTGCACCGGGGGCGATGACATGCAATGGGAAACCAGCGGGACACTTGTTGAAGAGGAGTCGTGGCCAGGATATCTACCGGAGTATGTGCCAGAATATACGCCAATTGTCTAACCCCTATAGGGGCCTGTTCTTTTACTAGATCTTCCTCTAGTGGCATCTTTGTTAGCTAAGCTTTCTGTTTTTTTAAGACTGATAAGAACTCAGATGTTAGAATTGCCCGGTTGGCTGAACTGGTTTCTCCTTTTGGAGAAGTTCAGTAATTACAACCCGAATGAAACTCAGTTTTGTACTTATGGTTTGGTTCTTTGAAGGCCCTTATATATAAAATTACTTACTTACAAAAAAAAAAAAGTATATATCGAACCGATCGAGCAACAAAAAAGGTGCCTCACAAATTTCTTCATTATATTCCCATAATTCCACATTTCCAACGACTGTTTAGGTGCCAAAGTATAGTACAGTTTATGGATTTCCATGCATAGAACAAAAGTGAATACGATGTTCTTCGAATGCATGTATATCGTTTTTCATTGAAGAACATCAAAGAAAAATGGCCAATTTTTAAAGAAGAACCTTGTAATGTTAGACTTTCATTGGCAACTGACGGTGTTAATCCATTTGGAGAACTTCATTATACTTAGTGTGACATGTTTTTGTTATAAACAATAACCTTCCTCCTTGGATATCAATAAAGAGAGAGCACACAATGTTGGCAATGATTGTTCCAGGTATTCAATTAGCTTGTCTTTATTTACTTGAAAGTATGACATAATATTTAATTTATTTGTTTCGTTCATGATAATTACATATTTTATATATAAGTTCATATAATTAATTTATGTTGAACCAATTAGGTAAGTACCAAGTTAAAGATATGAATGTATATATTGAGACTCTTATTGATGAGTTGTTGAAGTTATGGGTTGACATCACTATGTATGACATCTCTAGACCAATAGGGAAAAAACAATTTCAATTTCATGGAATACTTGCATGGACAATTCATTATGCTCTTGGGTTAACATATTTTTGTGGTATGTAACTTTCCGTTGCGCTTGAATATTATATAATTTTTTGAAAATATCATGCATTTTTTAAAATTGTAATCCTAATTTGCTACATTAATTCATATATCTTGCAGGTCTTCAAACAAATGGTAAATTTGCATGTCTAATTTGTTGTCCTAGGATAAAATCTCATCATTCAAGAAGTTTAGGAAAGGAGGTGTTTGATGAGTATATGCACTTTTTTCCCAAGAACCATAGTTATCGAACTACCAACAAAGAAAAATTCAATGGTAAAGAAGAGAATGGAAAAAAATCACGAAGAATGACACCTCATCTATGGAAGTTGGAATATATATATAAATTGTCAAGGTATGCAAATGATTTATGTATCATAATATTATAAATCTTATGATTTTTTTCAGTGAATTTTGTTCAACACAATACCTAGCTATATTGATTAATTAGTGTTAATTTGATTTTGTTTATGCTTCATGAATGTCATTAAGGAACAAATGGGATTCCACAAGGAATGAAAAGTTACCCCATACAATTCAGTAGGTTTCCCTACTACGAGCACCTACAAATAGTTCATTTGTTTGATACAATGCATATCAGGAAGAATATAAGAGAATTGTTATGGCAAATCTTAGATGGAAGGACTGGCAAAGAAATAACTGGAAAGATTTGTAGTGACATCAAGGAAGCTAATCACGCATTGCAAAGTGTGATTATTAATTATAATGGTGATGGTCGAGAACAAAATATTAGTCTTCCATGGTTATTGACAGAGAAACTTAGCAATATTGTAAAAGAGGTCATTCGGAAAATTAGTTTTTCGTTGGGGTTTTCGTCGAATATATAAAATATCTAAATGAAAAAAGGTGATTTTAGTGGGGTTAAAATACATGACTGGCATACATTAATTAAGTTAATTATTAGGCATATTAACATATTGGTATACATATTTTTTCGTTATTGTTTTCTCTAATTTGGAAATAAATATTAATGATTTTCTTTTTGTTATAGTATGTTCTACCTCTATCTCTCCTAGACAACTTTGACAACAACATAAAACAAGTTATATATTATCTTGGAAAATACCCGAGGTAAGTAATGCATTTTTATTTGGAAAATGTTTCTTCAATGATTTGTAGAAAAAAATATTGACATATTGTGTTTTATCTGCAATTTTATATACACCTTGATATTGTTCAAACCTGTTATTTTCTTGCACTATTTGTAGGTAGTTTTCATCTAAACAAATCCATAAAGAATATATAAGGTATTGGAAGAGAGAAATTCCCTGACTAATGTGTGAAATGAAAAAAGTATCTACCTCCAACCTTTTTCAATGCACAAGAACACTACCTCATACACCAAGTTGAGGAGATTGAATTATGTGGACCAGTACACACAAGGTCGATGTGGATGGTGGAGAGGAAGTTGAAGTCATTAAAGGAGTTTTTTAGACAAAGAGCACGTCCTGAGGGTTCTATGGTGGAGATATATATGGTATATAAATGCATGGTGTATATTAGTCAATATCTTCCTAAATTAGCAGAGAATATGAATGTGCGTCACATTTGGCATCTCAACTCCATCAACAAATTTGAAGGGGAGGTCCTATTGGGGAAAGGTAGAATAAGGACCGTGAAAGGTAATTAGATGTTGTAGATTTAATGTATTATACATTTAATTTTTCAATTTTATATTATCATACTCATTCATTTATTTCATTCCATCAACTATATTAAACTTTGCCAATGATAGCTAATTGTTGATATTCAATTGTTATTTTTTCATATAGTTGGTCGAGAGTGGGATGCTCTACATTTATACATTTCAAACAATCTTGATTGGATGGATTATTGGATAGAACAATGTGAAGAATACTTTGGTATGTTATCATGGGAAGGGGTCAGTAAGATGATTAAAACAACACATCGTTATCGACATGAATTTCCTGATCTTACGCAAAGGGAAATTGATTTAGCCTTTGGTTTAAAAGATAAAAAGGAAAGTATATTCACCCACATTTTTATAGTTATTTGCCATTATATCAATGTATTTGGTTTGTTTATTTTTTGAAATATATATTTACTAAGTCCATATTATATGATGTGTACTAATTGACAATACATTTTTACTTGTTGTCCATGTTGCAGTTGAAACACCATAAGGCTATGTGGTGTAATGGCCATAAATTTCGTATCAAAAATTTGGATGATAAGATGAAAGCCTCAGATTGTGGGATAACTGTAGTGTTTAAGGTCACTAATGTTTCCTCTAGAAATGACATGCATCCAGAAGAAACTGAAAATAGGTACTGTGGGTATTTGGAGGATATAATTCAGTGTGATTTTAATTCCTTTAAAATAGTTTTGTTTGAGGTCAAATGGTATAGGCTACAGATGCATGAACATGATCCTGAAAGAACTATTATTGAGCATGCTAGTGGATTTACCATGGTTAATAAAAGGGAATTTGAATCGAGTACAAAGACTTATGTTCTTCCAAGTCGGTGTGAGCAAGTCTTTTACTCAGAGGTACCTGGTAAAGCAAGTTGGTCATACATTGTTAGATATGATCCAAGAGGAACACTAGTAAAGTAGAATCATGTAGAGGAAGAAGATAATATTGAAGAAGATGATGATGATGCATATCAGGAGCAGGTGGCCACTACAGATGTGTCAGATGAAGAAGCTGAAGAAGTTGATCATCCAAATGTAGCAGACAATGTTCTCATTGATGATATCAATGCTGATAGTGAAAATGACATTGATATGATTGATCCTTTCAACATTATCGATTTTGAACTAGATCATGATACATATGTTGATTTGGATGAAGAAGAAGATGAATGATATTTATATGTTTAAATGTAAGAGATAAGTGATTATATGTTTTCTATGATTTATTCTATTAATTATTTATTTAGTATTTATATGATTTATTGTTTTTTAAGTGTTTACTTATACATGTTAATTATGTTTTTTAAGTTTTATGCCATTTTTGTATGTAGTGTGTTGCATGTTATTTATTACGTCAAATTAGGTATGTACGAATTGAGAGTGAGGTGAGAGGGGGGGAGGGGGGGGGGAATAATTAGATCTTCCACCTTCACATGGTTTCCCTTGTTCAGTAGAGAATTAATTATTCTCGAAACCAAGAGAAGCTCATTCTGGTTTATTATATGCCAATTTGAGAAATTTTATGTGAAGGTGAGGTAATGAGCATGTCCAAAACAAGGGAAATACGGTTCCTGAACACAAAACTTGCACACATAGAAACAATACCAAATCATGAAAAAAGTCATGAAAATTGGCCTTATCGTCAGATTTACCTTCCAATTTGTGCTTGTATGGACTGAAATTTGACATGCTAGGACAACATGCCTGCATTGACAGTATGGGAGGGTTTTCAGACTCAAAAATGAGTAAAAAAAACAATTCAACAATCAAATATTCTTTGGTTATTCTATCAAAATCAAAAAATTAGGCATGCTTTCTCATGTACTTGACCCCGCTTATATCTGACATGTGAATGGGGCCAACATTAATGTTTTTTCAATTTGTGGTTGTATGGACTGAAATTTGACATGGTTATACTAGACGTATACAATGAAGGTATGGGAGGGTTTCTAGACTCAAACATTATTCACACAAACAATTCGAAAATCAAACAACAATCCTATAGAATAATTAATGTTAATGGGGTCAATGTTGAATTTTTTTCAATTTGTGCTTTTATGGATTGAAATTTGACATGGTTAGACTAGATGCATGCATTGACGGTATGGGAGGTTTGTTGGAATCAAACATGAAACACAAAAAAAATTCAAAAATCAATATTCTTTGGTTATTCTATCAAAATCGAACAATAAGGCATGCCTGCTCATGTACTTGACCTCGCTTATAACTGACATGTTGATGGCGACAACGTTGAAATTTTTTCAATTTGCACTTGTATGGACTGAAATTTGACATGGTTAGACTAGAAACATACAATGATGGTATGGGAGGGTTTCCAGACTCAAACATGACTCACACAATCAATTCCACAATCAAACAACAAGCCTATAGAATAATTAATGTGAATGGGGCAAATGTTGAAAATTTTCCAATTTGTGCTTGTATGGAATGAAATTTCACATGGTTAGACTAGATGCATGCATTGATGGTATGTGATGGTTTTTGGACTCAAAACGGACTCACACAAATAATTTGAAAATCAAACAACAAGCCTATAGAATAATTGATATTGTGAATGGGGCCAATGTTGAAATGTTTTCAATTTGTGCTTTTATGGACTGAAATTTGACATTCTAGGACAACACGCATGCATTTCCAGTATGGGAGTGTTTCTAGACTAAAAAATGACTCAAAACATGGACACATGAGATCATATACCATGGTCATATGAGGTCATGTCCGCTCCTGCCATGGTGAGCATATGGACAATATATGTAACCATAAGGCCTCATCTACCATGGTCATATGAGATCATGTCCTCTCCTGCCATGGTGAGCATATGGAAAACTATATGTAACCATGGACAATGAAGGTAATCAATCAAGGTCAACCATAGTCAAATATAATTACTGGATTAGGTGTTAGGGTGCTAATGGGTGATCAATGTCAACCATTTAAATAATAGGTTAGTAACATAAACCATTGACATAATAGGTTACTAACATCAACCATTGAGATAATAGGAAAACATTTAACAATGGACACTTATAATCAACCATGGTTAATTATATTTGTTATTGGACATTACATTAAGTTTTAATGGTTAGATAGTGGGGTAGTGTCAACCATGGACAATTATATGCAACCATGGTAAACCAGAATCAACCATCATTATTGGATTAGGGTTTAATAGGTTCATAGTGTCCATAATCAACATAATATGGATACATTCAACCATTAACTAGGTTGCACTATTTATTTTCATCATTGTAGGGTCTAGTCCTCTACTATCATGATATGAGACTATGTTTACTCTTGTCATGGTGACCATATGGAAAACTATATGAAACTATGGAAAACAAAGTTAACGATGTATCAAAACTCCAATTTTTTTACCATGGCCTATAGGGAGTGAATATTATAATGTCAATCAAACTTTTTCATATATTACTAGAGAGCATTCAAAAATTCAAAAATTTAAAAAGAATCCATGTGGTGAGTGTGGGTATATTATGAGTAAATCCATGATAACCCATTGTTGAGAAGTCAAAAAGTAGAGAGGAGATCTATGTGTAGGTCACCATATTGAAACTCCTTGTGTGCCAATTTGTAGAATTTTTGACAGGTCATGAGTTCAATCTTCATTGAGTATCATAGAAGAAACTGAGTAATTCAAACAAATTTGGCAATTAACACACTTCCCAAAGGTTATTCATAAAATTTAGTAGTTGGGAAATACAAGAGCATGGAACAAGTATTTTGAGTAAAAAAATTCAAGAAAAGGGAGATAAGGATCCAATTTTTTTCTAAGTATGTTATACTAAGCTTTTATGTTGATATTTTCACCTTGGAGGAAAATAAAAATAATTTTGATGAAGAAAATTGATAGAAGAAAATCCATTTTTTTTTAGGCTATTGGGATTCTATTGTAAGAGTTTTCATCTTAAAAGGGGGACACATAGAAAATATGTTGAAGAAAAATTGATAGATCTATTTTTGAAAACTGTGTTAGTTCTTGTCAAGTTTTCATTGCCAGGATTTTCTTCTTGAAGGAAAAAGATAACTTGAAGTTCTGAGTAGAAGTCTACAAAAACTGGCCAAGTATCAAAGCTTTCAAGAAATAAGCCCTAGTAATTTTGGAAAATAGTGCTCATAAATACAAAAGGAAAATAGTAACTAAAGTCTTTAGAAAATATTTTGAGTGATGGATCTTGGGAATAGTCCTTAGAGGAAGGTCCAAAAGTAGGTAGATAATTCTTGAGAAAGTCGACTAAGAGAATTTCTTGAAAATGGATAAGACATAATCTTGAAAAGTAGTTCTCTAAAGACCAAAGAGTAGGGCAAAGTAGAAAGAATATAATGATGAAAAATAAACACTATAAAATTAGAGAGGCCAAGAGAAACTCAAATTATTGAGCAAAGGAAATATTAGAAAAAAGTGAGAAAGTTGAGAATATGAAGTTAGTTTTGAGGAATTTTCAAGGAAAATGACACATCAAAGTTTTGAGAAAAAAAACTTGAGAAAGGGGGAAAATAAAAAAAGAAAGAAGCAAAGTACTTAGTTATGGAAGATTCATTCAATACATGGGGATATAAGGTGCACAATGTTAACACAAATAATGAAGGATATCATTCAATTGAACACCAAGAGTGGGATGATGATCCATAATCAATCAAACTATCTGGGTAACTCAATTTATCAACACATATCTTAAAGTATTATTTTTATTTTTTATTTTTTTTCCTCTAGATTACAATAAGTTTCCATTTCATTGAATTGATTCCAAATTAACCTTTGTTGTATCTCTTTGTGCTACTTGTATGAGCATGGAAATATTCTATGTTTTCATGCTATAGTGAATTTAATGGTATTTTAGTATTGAAAATGTAATGAACTTGGTGTAAGAAATGCTACAATCAGACATGATAGTACATAGATAATTACCTTGGAGAAATCCTATGGGAAAAATCCAACTAGAAGAAGATGCTTCATTTTTTAACTCAAGATGTAATTGGTTACAATCACCAAGGCTCTCATGGAGATTTTAAGAACATATTTTCTAGAAGTTCTATCTTCTCTCAACAATGTTCATTGATTATTGAGAATCATTGCCACCTAGCTAATTAACAACTTGGAGGAATGAATCCACACTTTGATTGAAATATCAAATTATTTATTTCACATAGAAGGAAACTTCAATGCTATCCACATATTCTAGAATTGCTTCATCACTGCCTACTCAAATATTCCCTTCTTCTCAATATTAGGCTCTACTTTATATTATCAAACTGTAAATAAATCCATTTGTAAAGGGTTCTCTTCAAGTTCTTGTTGGACTACTGAGAGGGGGGGCGTTGAATCAGTAATAGAGAAATTTAAGCCTTTTTAACCATAAAATGCAAGTGTTAAATCAATGTAGCATTATCATCCAATAGTTGTTGAGAAAATAAACAATGAACAAATGAGAAATAATACACATACATAGTACACCAGTTTTTTTACATGGAAACCCAAAGTGGGAGAAAACCAGATAATATTTTTTCTTATATGTCTTTAAGAATTACATTCATTGGAAGCACCAACTTCCTTTGTTTTCTAGCTGCAACTGGAAGGAGGCTCCAACCCCTAGTTTCTCAGGCTACAACCTGAGGGAAGCTCCAACTCCCCAATTCTTTGGCTACAACCACAAGGAGGATAGAACCCCCTATGTTATCATTCTACAACCATAAGGTGGCTAAAGACACATGTCCTCTGCCCGTCCAACTGCCTTGACGTAGAAGTAGAATGATGGAACCATTGTCACACTATCACTGTGAGATATACTGTTGTAAACCTATACCAATCAACTTGTAATCAACCCATAACAACCTGTACTAATAACCTGTGCCAACGTGTACAATACATCAACCTGTACCATAAACAAGTGCATCAACCATGCACCAACCTATACCTCAACCTGTACCATCAACGAGTGCATCAAACATCTACCAAATATGTACCAATCATGCATCAAATACACCTAAACTATGAATCATCAATATGTACCAACATCATCAACTATACACCTCATGTATGTGCCAAATCATCAACTACTTATCTCAACCATGTACCCAACATGTACCTCAACCAAAAACCCTCATTAATTTCATCATCCAAATATGATTTGTAAATCTGTAATAGACCTGGTGTATATGATCACATACCTGCAAACCTTCCTTAACTTTAACAACAAGAGACTATCATTTTCATCAAATTTTACTTTAGTCTCAAATGACTAATTTTGGATTAGTCAACAACCCTAACTTGAAATAATCATAAATATGTACCTGTAATGAATAAGGATCTGAAAATAATAAAAAATGTTCTTCAATGTCTTTTATGCAATTCCTCCAGGTTTCACTGCTTGGAACCTCTCAAAAAAGGAGTTATATAAAAAATGGCATACCTTGTTGAATTCTGGTTTATTCTAGAGAGTGAACTTATAGAGCAAGGCCCACATAGAATATTTTTTGTATGGATCTGAAAATTGTACAAATAATACTACATACTATAATATAACCAATAGAAAAGGTATATTTCCATCTGAGGCTTCTCCCCCTTTTTCATCAATAGCAAAGGTATCTTTCCATCTGAGGCTTCTCCCCCTAACTGAACTGTCCTTGGGGATACTCCCCTTGAATGAACTCTTTCTAAAACTAATCCCCCAACTTGAACTGTCCTCTTTATGGTGCTTCCTCATGTAAATCTAAGACATATAAGATAATCATTCAAAAGAATTCGTTTTGGAGTAGAAATTACTCTGAGTCTTTGGCAAAAATAATCAAAGGTTTCCCTTGGAATCAGTTTTATAAATATGTCTGCCACTAGTTTTTTTGTGCCCAGATATTCAACTCTAATGTTCTTCTCTGCAACTTGTTCACGTATAAAGTGATAATTTATTGGAATGTTCTTCTTCTTGAATTTCATCACTGGGTTCTTTGAGACACTGATGGTGCTTGTATTATCACAATAGATTGGAATGGGCTCATCATACTCAACCTGTATATCTATCAAAGTTTGTTTCATCCATAGAACCTGAGTACACCATCTTGTTGCTGCAATATACTCTGCTTTGGCTGTAGATAAAGATATTGATGATTTTTTCTTTCTTAGCCAAGATAATAAACACTCACCGAAGTAGAATGCTACTCCATTGGTGCTTCGTCGCTCATCAATGAAACCTGCCCAATCTTCATCTGCGTAGGCAATAAGTGATCGATCCTTTCCTTTTGGATACCATAATCCAACTCTTATGTTCCTTTAAGATATCTAAAAATCCTCTTCACTGATAATATATGTGATTCCTTTGGTGCTTCTTGAAATCATGCCACCTGTCCAACTTCCTACATTACATCTAGTCTGGATGTTGTCACATATAGTAATATACCAATCATTGACTTGTATTGCCTCTGGTCTGTAGAATTTGAATCATCATCTTTGCTCAACTTGCAACTGGTTTTCATAGAAGTGGTAAATGGTTTGGAATCTTCCATTCCAAACCTCTTTAGAATTTCTCTGATATACTTAGTTTGAGAAATAAAAATTCCTTGGTTTCTTTGACATATATGAAGATCTAGAAAGAAGGATAGTTCTCCAAGTAATGACATTTCAAATTCATTATGCATAGCCTTTGCAAATTTCTAGTTTAACACGTCATCAGTACTTCCAAAAACAATATCATCAATATAAACTTCAATTAATAAAATACCATCTTGAGTTACCTTGATGTAGAGGTTGTTGTATACACTTCCGTTTTTGAACCCTGCCTACTGTAGATATTTATCCAGTCTAGAGTACCATGCTCTAGGAACCAGTTGTTCAATGTAGACTTATTCTTCAAGTTCCCCATTTAGAAAAGATTATTTCACGTCCATATCTATCCATATTGTTCAAGACTATGCTACACAACTGTCCATAATTTTGAATCATATGTCATTGTACTATAATGAAGTACTACTACAAATGATTAATCTATCATATTGTACTTTTGCTAATTGAATGCACTGAATCTATCTACTCAAATTCTGCAAGTTGCTTGAAGGATGGTTCTCTAGTCTATCTCAACTACCGCATAGAATCCCCCTGTCTATTATTCATATTATTTGGGAGTCTCTAAGCTGGATGGCTCATAAAAATTCCTTCTCTAAAGTGTATTCATCATCATCTTCATTAGTAGATTCATCATCTCTCTAAGCTATGAATTCTTTCTTTCTATCTGTGGATTCATCTTTCACTACAGTGCCTAAAAGTATAATCTCTTGAACCTGTTCCTTATTTACTTGTCCTTCTTTTCTTTCAGTTATTTTCCAAATCTTTCTGTATCTGACATCTTTCCTTTTCTCTATAGAATTTTCTTCATCTCATTTTATTTCCAATCTTGTGATCATTGGGACCTGGTCTTTGTTCACCTATTTTTTGTGTTTTGAAAAACCACTATCAACATACCAACCACACTTCTTCTTCTTAGCTTGTAGAGAAAGTGTGCATTCTTCATTGTTATATTGATTATGATTTCTTATACATGTTCTGTTATGAGGCTCTTGTCTGTGACTATTGTTGTTCTGTTGTGGTTCTATAGGAGGGACTGTCATTCTACAATCTTTGTCTATGTGTTCATTTTACATGTACATACTTAGTTTGGTATTTTTGAGAAGTAAGGTTGATCACTATGTATATTCCAAGAAAGAAGGTGGGTGTTTCATATATGTAGCATTGTATGTTGACGACATGTTGTTGTTCGGAAAAAACATGGAGACAATAAAAGAGGTGAAGAAGTAGCTATCCTCCAAGTTTGATGTGAAGGATATTGGTGCAGTGAACTTCATTTTTGGAATAGAGAGAAAGATATATCAAGCAGTTATAAATATTTGGTTGAACCAAAGGAAATATATTGAAACAATATTGAAGTGTTTCAACATGCAGGATTGCAAAAAACTCAAGGTGCCAATTCCTGTGGGAGCACATTTAACTATTGAACAGTGTCCAAAGACACATGAAGAAATAAAGTACATGGAACATGTTCCCTATTCAAGTGATGTTGGTATCTTAATGTATGTGATGGTATGGACTCAACCAGACAATTTTCAAGAGAGTGTTCAGGTATTTGTGTGGCACAAAAGAATATGCTATATGCTACCAAGGGAAGCCTGAAATTGATAGGGGAGTAGAGGGACATGGATTTGTCGACATCGAATAGGCTATATATGTAGATCAAGGAAGGTAGAATAATGTATATGTGTTCAAGATATTCAGTGGATAAATTAACTAGATGAGTACGAAACATGTGTTCATAGCCTTATCGAAAAATGAAGTTGAATACATGGAAACCACTCATGGAAGAAAAGAAGCCATATGGATACAAAGTCCATGTTCAAGGATTGGGTTAGAGTAAATAGATATGAAGATAAATTGCGATAGTCAAAGTGAAATATTCCTGGCAAAGAACCCAACAAACCATTCTAGGATGAAGCACATTTATGTATAATACCATTTCGTGAGAGACATGGTGGAAAGTAGCAAGGTGTTGTTTAAAAAACTAGACACATTGGAAAACATAGTAGATTCTTTGACCAAGTATGTGAGTGTTGTGAAGTTCTCTTGGTGTAGAGAGGAAATGGGCATTAATACCCTATGTATGTGAGAAAAAGTTCAGGTTCTCACATTTCAACAAATAAGACAACAAGTGGGAGAATGTTGGCTTGTTATATTCTTTGTAGTCAAATTCGAAGCCGAAGTGATCGACAAAAATTCAAGAGGTCATCCAACAAGAGGTCATGAGGAGGTCAAATAGATACTGACTGAAGCCTAACTGAAAGTTGACTCGTAATCCAACTATAACAAAATCCCAAGATTCGTAGGATTTGTAGCCAATGATCTACGTGGATTTGTAACCATATTTGGGTGCCATTATTTAAGGTTTTTCATGTTGTAAAGCCTATAAATAACGTGTGTTGTAATAATGTAGAGGAAAATATTTAGATCAATCTATTATAGGTTTTTGGTCATGTAGATGCAAGCTAAATTCATTGCAGGTTTGTTCTTTTGTAAAGAAAGAGAGTATGATGGTGATTGTATCTTAGGCATAGACCAAGGTTAGTCATGTGACTCTTTATTCTGAATGAATAAGAAAAAAATAGAGAAATACACTCAAGGAATGTTTTTTTTTCCCGGTTGGATTTCCAAGGTAAAATCATTGTGTACTTTGTAATTACTTTGTCATTTAGTTTCTTGATTAAATATATCTTCTCTTTTCCTACTAGGTTTAGTCTGGAAGTCTATTTCCTAACAATTGCTTCACTCTATCAAATATTGGAGATGCTATTTGTCGGGAAAAGAAACTTTCATGCATAATAATCACTTACCTTTGTAGCTTCTTCAATCCCAAAAAAAAATTCAAGAAGATAGACCTATGAAATGGGAATCCTATTTGGAACAATTTCGTTTGGTTAACAAGTACAAAATGAGTGACACAAATCTATTGGCCAATTTTTTAAGCCATCCTTCTTCCTTTCATGCCTTAATGGTTTTCATAACTTCACATATTGGATTTCAAAATTGGGATACACAATATCCATATGATCCATAGTTTGGGAACATTTATAAGTGTCTCCAAAATCCAACCTCTTCAAAATTAGTTCCTTTGCAATATTTTCATATCAAGGAAGGATTATTGTACAAGTTTGACAAGTTATGTGTACCATGTGATCACTGCTCCTCTCTTATCAAAGAGGTACATTTTACTCTCTATAGTGGCCACTTTGGAAATAAAAAAACTCTTCATCATATTTAATGCTTCTTCTATTAGCATCATATGAAGTGGGATGTTCTTCATTTTTTAAAGTGTTGTGTAGTTTGTTGTCGCTCCAAACTAGATAATAGGAAGCTTGGTTTGAGTTTCCATTTACCCATTCCTTCCCATACTTGGGAAATAATTTTATTGGACCTTGTAAGTGGCTTTCCCATGGTTGTTCACTACCATGATTTTTTGTGATGGTTGATAGATTTAGTGAAATGACTTACTTTATTCCTTGTCCCAAAACCAGTTCTTTTAGTGACTTATCCCAACTATTATTTGACTTTGTTTGGTGATACTTTTGTCTTCACACTAATATTGTCACTCTCCCTTTGAGTTATGTCTTGGTTTTTATCCTATGTCTACATAACATCTTCAAAAAGAAGAAGATAAGGCACTAAAATTTGTTCACAAGCTGCAGTCTCTCTAAGAAAAAGTCATATATATTCTTCAGAAGACTCATGAAAAGTATAAACAACTCATTGACCAACATCATGTTTCACACCATCTCCAAGTTGGTAAAAAAGTGGTTGCATTTGGAAAAATCATGATTTTAAGACAACCTATAGTAAGGTGAAACCCATTTTGTATGGCCCCTACTCAATCATCTAGTAGGTGTTTGAAAATTATTTCCATCTTGATCCTATAGTTTAGTTAGGAGTTCATGATGTTTTTAATTTTGATCTTCTCAATCTATATCATGAGTCAACCCTTGAAACAAAGATCTTCAATAGTCATCTTGGAGATATTGTTCCCAATTTTGAGCCTCCACTTGATGTCGATCATGTTTTTGTTTAGAAGACTCACTAGACTCATCATGGATTCATCACTTTCTACCTTGTTCCTAAACAAGGTCATTTTTTGCATTAGGCTCATTAGATTTCTCAACACTAGATGCAATGATGTTTTACCTCACTCCTAAGAGCATTGGAGGTCAATGCTTCTTATTTTGGGAGGAATGATATAGATTAGCATGTGTATTTAGAATATTACATTATTATTTGTATTGTTGTGGGAGATAATTATTGTGGTTTGGTGTGATCACGCCCTTTGGTTTCCTATTCTTGTGGAGTATTTGAGATCATATCTCTAAGTATCTCTATTATTGAACTTATTTTCTCTCCTCATTTGAAAATTTCTCTCCTCATTTGTTAAGTTATTTTCTTGATGTAAAGCTATATAATCCTATGTTTGTTAACGAAAATTCAGTTAGAGATTTATTTCCACACTTCTTATGTAGAACTCTACTCATGAGTTCTTAATACCATATCACACAATATATGTTAAACTATGTGTCAAAGATATTTTTATAATAATATAATAATAATGTCTTTAAATTCTAATTATGTTTTCATAGTTATATTGATCTATTCACTTGTGTCAAAATATTGACAACAATATGATTAGAATTAAGTGTAAGAGTCTTATAAATTTTGTATGCTTAAAATAATACATTTGAATATTGCAAGCTCCAAATTGAGTGTCATCAATGGAATTGGAAATAATATGAACCATAATGTTCCATGTCTAAATTTTAGACGCACAAGGGAAATATTAGTAAAATGATAACTTGTACATGTTTGTTCTCTTGAATTGGGGAAAAAACAAGAAGTTATGATAATTATACCATGATATTTCATTGGAAGGTCCAAATTGCATGGGATTAATGGGATTATGAATATTTCATGTCATACAACATCTTGTAAAAATTAATGAAAAAAAATTAGAATTAAAGAAGTTACAAGAGGTTGAAAATTGAATAATAAAATAGTCTCCAAAACCTTAAGCCCATCATGTTTAAACGTAACAATCCAAATGAAACTCCTAGAAATGATCAAGAAGGCTCATCCTTGACACAATAATAAAATGAAGAGGTGGAATTTAAGATGTTGAAGAAATAAGAGAGAATAGAGAGCGTAGAATCTACACTGGAAAGAAAGGTTGGCATCCTAAATATGGTAATTAAAACAATATTCTAAGATTTTAGATATGATATAAAAAATAGTATGAAATATTATTTAAAAGAGACAACAAGCAAAGATAATATCAAAGATATGGCCATCAAACATGAGATGAAAGAGATGGTTAGAAAATCATATGATCTCTAAAACCTTGTTAGGATAAGGAGAATGTGAGGATTGAGTCTTAATCATATATGGAGAAAATTTTAACACATTTGAAGAGAAAGAGGAACGATTCCAAAAGACATGATCAATGATTACTCCAATATCCATGCCATCATGGTATCAATTTGGGGCCTAGGAACTACTTCATTCCCAATATTGACATGAGAAAGTTTGATGGTAATGATCCCATAACATGGATATTACAAATTCAACAATTCTTTAATGATCTACAACAAATGTCAAATTTATAAAAGGTAACTATTGCAATCTTATATTTAGAACCTGATCAATTTTGTGCAGTAGAGATGGATTTATGACCACAAAATGGACTCTATTTTCTCTTGGTACATTTTTATGAATGAATTGATATCACATTATGGGGATAGTATAAGGAACACATTCTTTAGAAAGTTAGTGAATCTTAGGAAAAGATTCTAGTTACAAAACACATTCAATAGTTTCAAAAGTTGAGTCTCAAAGTGATGAACAATCTAGAGGATAATTTTTTGGATTTATGTATGGTCACTTTAAAGGATATCATTCAATATGATTTGTGTCTCTTGGAGCCTCAATCATTAGATAAGTATTTCATTATGGAAAAGATAGTTGAAAATAAAAATATGACTACTAGAAGGGTTTTCCCTAACACCTATAGAAAGTACAATGTCCCCACATGTACCCTCTCTCAACCCACAAGATTGACACCTTAAAAAATGGATGAAACAAGAGAAAAGGGACTATGTTTTAATTGTGATGGGAGGTATAGTGAGGTGAATTAGTGTGGTGAGAAGAAATTATTCTACATAATATGAGAAGAGGAAGAAGAACAAAATTTGTCCAACTTTCTCAAGATCGAAAACTAAAAGAGATTACTCCAACCATATCTTGTCATTATTTGGATAGAATTAGCATCGACATTAGATTTATTCTAGTAGTACGGGTCTCTTGATTTACTACAAATTACCCAAACTTCTCAATTGATTTATATATCTAGCACCATAATTTTAAGTAATGGTTGCATATACAGTTACCATAAATTGTTCGAGGAAGTGCAATAACAATAATTTTATTATGGGTGATTATTTATTGGATATTCCTATAATTTCAATCCAAACAAATGGAATTGATGTGGTATTAAGGATTCAATGGTTTGCAATAGTTTAGAATAGTGTATTTTTCAATTTTTTTTATGGATTTTTCATGAGATTTTTCTTGGATGTCAAGGAAACGAAGCTTAAAAGTATGCAAGGAAAACCATCTAAAGTGATTAGCTCTAATGAAATGGAAAAATTGTTATAAAAGATACAACTAAGAGAAATTTAATAATTGTTCTCACTAGATTTTCAAACATCTAAACATCATATGGAATATTCCTCCTGACATCTAACCCTACAAACACCCTCATTCCAAGAAGATTGATATTGAGAATCTAGTTTAAGAAATTATAGATATTGGCATTGTTCAACCTATCCAAGTGCCTTCCTTCCACAGGTGGTGATGGTTTACAATTTGTTTTTCATGGAGTATGTGTCTTGTTTATAGATATCTGATGACGGGTCCAAATGGCCTACCACGCAGATGAGGGAGAACACTCGATGGAAAGTCCAAATCATACCTACTCTCATTTGGTGTAGAATTTCCTATGAGTTTATGGGCCTCACGGCCGCTCAAAATTAAAAGAAGAAAAGGGGGAAAACATTGAACTGTCCCCCAAAAGTTATAAATAATTATAAGGGTAATAAAACTAAAATAAAACTAATCTAATCCTAACTAATTCTAATCTATCCTGGGAGAAAAACTAAAAGAATGAGTACAACACAAGGTAACACCATCAGAATAGAAATAACTCATGTATTCTAATGATATATGAAAATAATAATTGATCTGAAAGGATCTAGAGAACATCTCAGAAGTTTCAGAAGTGTCTCGGGAGACTCAGAATGGCCTCGACAAATGAAAGAGGGAAAAAATTCAAATTCCTCAAAGCTCATAAAAATTGGCATCATCATGAAGAGCATGTTGCAAGATTTCCAACGACGTAAATGGTTCGTCAAACATAGTTACCGATCGAAACATATTCGCAGTCAAAGTTTTGGTCAACCTAGTCGAGTCGGCAAGGATGAGTCAACATCTGTACTTTTGACATCAACATCAGTATAGATGACGTCAATGTTTGTACAGGGTACATGGAAAAAATAGAGGATGAAATGTGTCATGATGATGTCATCTTGATGACATGGCAGCACCAGAGGCTACTACGTGTCACCCATTTTAGACATTTTTAGGTCAGTATGTGGACCAATGAAAAAGTGCCACATGGTAGTATTTACAGCCACGTGGCATCTATACAACCACATGGCATGTGACATGGCATCCATACCGAACATGGTCGGTGACTTAGCATCTGTATAGGACACGACAGGTACAGTGGTAGTGAATTTATCATGACGCTAGCATGTTTACATGGGCCAATGATAGCGTGCCATGTGGCATGTTGATTTGGCATTTTTGGGTTTCCAAATGGGCCAATAAAAATGTGACATGTGGCATCCCCATATGATGCCACATGGCACCACCCAGGAGTAACCACGTGGTCCTCTGGTAGAATGACACATGGTGTCATTCACCGGGTGACAGATAGGTAGTGACTGCACCTGTTTTAGTGAATGGATGGTTGCCATGTGGTAGCAGGAAAATGCCCAATGAGGGCTAGTAACCAAAAATTAAAATTAAAATAGGGGTTGGCCAACAATCAACCCCAATCTTCCAAACTTAGGGGCTATCCACCAAATATGGTGGAAAACTCCACACTTGGTGGTAGACTCCAAATACGGAAACCCGGTGTATCACCTTCACATCCAATGAAGTACCAACCAAATATGAAATGTGGGTCATATCCGAACTTTTTTGTGTTGGTGTCATATCAAATGGGCGCCAAAGTTATCCACATGGTTAATTTTGGTGGTCGGTTAGTTAATATGGGTAGACCATATATTTTTTTTGTAACGGGTGCAAAAATGGGGGGGGGGAGGCCTGCGGGTTTGACCCTGGGACCACCCCAACAAACAGTCTTTAATTAATACCCAAATTGCCAATGGACCAATGGGATCGGACTTGGTAAGTCTTCCTTGAATTTACATTTTAAACCAAGCTTATTCT
>SNQJ01S0034308.1:64093-80002 GCA_010110895.2 Picea sitchensis | reverse complement strand
TAGCATGGGTTCAAATTTTCAATTGTGTAGTTGAGATGGTATTGTTAGGAACTTTTCAATGACATGCTCCATGTCTCATTTTGAATTTGTTTTGTCTAGCTCTATCCTCAGTCTCCTTCAACAAAATTCATAGAAAAGTCAAAGCATTTTGACTTTCCATGCAAACCAAGAAAATAATTTTGAACTAAAAAAATAAAAAATAAAAGGAGAATACATGATTATGCCACACATCCCTTCATGCGAAAAGGAGAAAAAGGAGGGGCTCCATAGTTGCAAGCTATGGAATGTGACCATTAAGGGGGAAATCTTTGAAAACTGACCAAAGAAGTGATAGTTGTTCCTAACTAGGTAGAGGTTATCTCAAGTAGGGTCTTTCTTGAGATAATGACCTATAAGGGACCCATCTATATTATGACCATATATAAATGGAGAAAAAGGGGTGTAAGGAAGAAAAGATAAGGAGGAGAGGCAATACTTTCCCCAAGCTTTTGAAGGACTAGGAAAAGATGAAGATTATGTAGGAGAGAATGGAACACTAGGAAAGGAAGAAGACAAGGAGAGAACTAGGTAATATTGGGTGCTACCGGGTAAGAAGTGGCTAGATTTGATAATGGAAAGTCTAAGCTAGCCCAAATAGGCTCCCAATTAGAGTAAATATTATATGTTGTTCATATTATATGTTCAAGAGTAAATTAGAGTAATCAAGGTGAGATACATAGCATTCAACAATGATCTCTTGAAAAATCCCTATGACAAGGGTAACTCCACAATGTTTATTAATGAGAAGATGAGTTTCATCCTATTGTACAAAGCCCCAATGATAAGAAGAGGGGTGAGGAGTGATGGAAAATGAGATTATTTTGGTTACAATTGTCAAGGATTATAGTGGCAAGTTGGTCTTTGATCTAACAATTATGAGTAAAAAGGAGACTTAGAGAGGAGAATAAATTTCATTCATCATTATGAGTAATGAGGGATATTTTTCAATAGAGTTTGTAATAGGGACTATTTTTTGTTGGGGAGAAGTGTCCAAATATCGGTGTACCCTAGGATCATCAAGGGATTTCTCATCTATGTACAAGGATTTGGATGTGAATTATTATTATAAGAGTAAGCATTTTGTAGTAGTGTCCTTTGGAGCCTTATAATACTTGCACTAACTTGTCAAGGGATGAGAGGAGGGGTCTAGATTATTGGGATTAGCTTCATGCATTGTTTAATAGGAACTAGTAATTCGACTAGGGATAGCAATAAGGTTAGGATTATGGAAATGAATGAAGTGAGGGATCTTTTCTAATTTATTTTCCACAATGAGGATATGGATAAAAACTTTGTATATGGGGGTTCTATAAAATAGTTATACTTCTTTATAAAAAAACTACAAGTTAACCAAAATTATATTTAAAATATCGACAAGTAAACCAAAACACCACATGGAACTTGGCATAAATATCAATATCTACATATTCATGAGGATTGTGAACTTTTATTAGTATAAAGCCTACTTTTTAAAACACATCAAAACCCTTACCTTTTCATTTTTCTTTCGCCAGATCCATTAGCCCATACAACTTGATAAGAGTTGTCAACGAGATTCATTTCGATCACCAAGACCTTCATGAATCATAAAAGACAAAAAAAAATTATGAGTAAATAATTTATAATAAGAAAATAAGCATGCATTTAGTTATGTAAAATACTTTAGAAAAAAATCAAGTTGTCACATACCTTAATGAGCTTCTCTTTGTTTCAAGAATAGGTTATTCTCTACTAAACATGGCCAACCACGTGAACCTGGAAGCTCATATGGCCCCTCCCCCACCCTCACATTGCTCTCAATTTCCCATACCCAACAAATGATTTTCTCAGTATAGAAAACATATATACATTAATGCATAATTAGGATAGTCATCAAAACATATGAACATATAAACATCGGTAAAGATCCAAATATAGGTCATGAAGTTATACATCTAATTTTTCTTTGATTTACATTTTTTTAAATTCATAAAACTGATGATGCAGGAGCATCGCCAATATCAAGCAAGCGTGGAGAAAGCGCAACACATTTTTGAGCACATGATAAATTGTTTGAAAACTTTTGAAGATTGGATGCACCAAACTTAAATGTGATAATTAAAGAGAGGCGTACTTTTATATATTGTAATCATACCTTGAGCGCCCCTCTCTCGTCTGAAGTAGATAGAGGCATTTATGTTGAGATGAAATAGGTAGATAGAATTTAATTCTCAGATTAGACAGTTTTAGAAAGAAAGAGGGAAAATGGATATGGACACCCTCATTGTGTATTGTAACAGTAGTGTGATAATTGAAGAGAAGAGCATAGAAGAGAAGCAGAGAGCTGTGGAAGAACACCCATGTACAGATCTTGAATTAATAGAAGGAAATTGATTCAAATTCATGGTTTTGTGCTTGTTCTCTGTGTATTCATGTTAAATGATATGCTCATGAATGTTTGCTTCCTATTATGCATTTGCTTTATATGCTGTGTATATGATTTCATGTCTTGAGTTTGAAGTTTGAAAGGAAGTGGAATGAGTTTCAATTGTTTCTCTGTCTGAGAAAAGGTTCCTGCAAGGAGTGCGGTTGAAGTCGTCCACAAGGAGTGCGTTGACAGAGGGCTCAGATAGTTTAACTCTTGTTCTCATTCACCCAGAGTGCAGTTGGGCATAGGAGCCGTGCAAGGAGTGTGCAGGCCAAGTGAGGTCTCAGGGTTGCGAACCTGAGAAAAATATCGAAAGACTGCTGCTGCAGGTGTGTGTAGAGTCGAAGGGTTTTCATATATTTGAAAGTGTCTAGAGGTTGCCACAAGGAGTGCGTGCAAGGGTCTTCTTTAAGACTCAAAGTTGTGAAAAATCTCAGGAGGAGTAAAGCCTTTGAAAACATTGAGGACATCAGAAGTTTGTAGCGCAAGCGGATAAGTCCAGGGAAGGGCCCTTGGGTTCCTTCATAGAAATCATCAAAGGGAAGAGATCAACGGTCAGGAATCTATGGGGAGGATTAGCGAAACCCCGCCAGTCGTCGAATCTGCCAGAGAAGCGAGGAGGTTACAGTTGCATCCGGAGTTTAAGCTCAGGAGATTGTGGGCCACTGGATCTTCACATAGATACCTGTCAGCCGTTGGATTGACCAGGAGTTGCACGAAGTTTAAGCCTCGCGAACGGGAGGAGGAAAGTTCTGACCCGAGGCAGGCCATCAGGGTTTCGACATTCGTGAAATCGGGAGTCATGAGGACGAGTGATCGGGAATTTTCATACTGAAAATCCTGGGATCAATCGGAGTCGTCCATCAGTTGGGACACATGGGCGAGATCAGAAGCCCATCAACATTTCAGTCATTGGGACTCACATAAGCGAGTGTTTTGGATTTATAGTTGGTGAAACCCAAGGATAAATCTGAACCGTCCATCCTCTTGGGACGCGTGTCGAAAATTCAAGAAAGTCGGGGATCGACATTTCATCAGTCCTGGAGACGAGGAAAACTTGCATTTCAAAATCGCGAAATTCGATTTTTCGAAAAGAGGAGAGCTCCGTGTGGGACCTAGCTCATGTCATCTCGTCAGAATGAGGTATTGGAAAATTGAAGTCGCAAAAAAACCATGAGAGTAAATCAGGGCCATTCATCTCTTGAGGACGCATGGCGACAATCGAGGCTATCGGGGAAAATCCCGACAAGGAAGTCCAATCGGTATATAGGGATTCGATGTTTCACGAATCCTGAAGACAAGGGACTCGGAGCATTTGAAATCGCGAAATTGCGAAATAGCCAAATCCATTAGCCCATACAACTTGATAAGAGTTGTCAACGAGATGCCTTTCGATCACCAAGACCTTCATGAATCATAAAAGACAAATTTTTTATATGAGTAAATAATTTTTTTTTTTTTTTTTTTTTTAATTTATAATAAAGAAAATAAAAGCATCATTTAGTTATGTAAAATACTATAGAAAAAATTAAGTTGTCGCATACCTTAAAGTTCTTTGTTCGAGAATAGGTTATTCTCTACTAATGAGGGCCAACCAGTGAAGGTGGAAACTCATATGGCCTCTCCCCTCACATCACTCTGATTTCCCATACCCAACAAATGATTTTCTCTATATAGAAACATATATGCATTAATGCATAACTAGGATAGTCATCAAAACACATGAACATATAAACATGGTAAAGATCCGGTCATGAAGCTATACATCTAATTTTTCATTGATTCGTTTTTACATTCATAAAGCCGACAATTGGGATATCATCATCATCCGAGGACATTGTATTTCGTGTGCCTTGTCCTTTTATTGTTTGTGTGTGCTCATGTAACATAATTCTGGTACGTCGCTGAGAGGGTTAGTTGGCATCTATTCAGGGTCTTGAATTGGAATGAAAATGATCATATCGATATGTTGAAATATAATTGAAATAACTAATTCATTGTTTGATTAACATTACAATATTTCTCTTTACGTGTCTCTGTAGCTGCGACAATTGGTGCATTAATTTCCTGTCCACTTAGTTTCTCTTGCATTTCCCCCTCTTGAGCTACATGCTCTTCCATTTTGAAGATAATATATAAGTATAAGCGAGGAAATAAATATCTACAATCGAAATAATTATTTCTAATTCTGAAGCGAGGTTTCACCGGATCAACGCCGATTGGACCTCGGACTCGAATCGACATTCATCGAATTCTCAATGGGATCAAAGATCAGCAATAAACTTCTCCTCGAATATTACACATCCTCTAACTTGGAATAATTTCCTAAAGTGTCCAAAGGCCTCGACAGCACGAATGCGTAATATCTTAATGTTTACTATCTCTCTTGAGATTTAGCAATGAGTTAATATCATCCCTGGTGCACACCTACATGCGTATTGCAACTTCGGCTAATCCTCTGAGCTTACGTTGTCCCTGTTTTTCCATCATTGCATACTCTTATCTTGCCATCAATGACAAGCACACCCTCTGTGAAGCATGCCAACAATCTCCCCCTTTTGGCATTGATGGCAATACGGATAGCTGTTTAATCTGTTTGGACCTCCAACAATAGCATCCAGTCTGACCCTCCTTTCTTCCCCTTTCACATCAATGTCAAGAAAACATGCTCCCACGAGTTGTTGCGGTATTTTTAGGAGTATCAGATATTCAATCAACAAACTCCCCTAACGGGATGGACTCTTAGGTGTGTGTGAAGGGCGAGATGACACCCAACTACGTGAGGAGATATTCAAATGGTGTCTTGGCTAGGCATTTAGTAAATATGCATAATTTGTTATGTGGTTGGAATGTAATGGACACGAACAATCTGATTGGTGACCTAATCTCTCAAAAAAATGGTATTTGTAGAATAATGGCAGTCTTGGAGTGGAATCTGATTCTTAGATAGCTTGATGGCACTAGTGTTATCACAATGAATTGGGATGGATCAGTGCGGTATTTTACTCAAGTATGCAAATTAATGCGAGATCATCCATAATACGGAGGTGCAGCGGTGTGACGTGATATTACTCTGCCTGCAGTTGATAAAGAAATGGAACCTTTCTTTTACTCAACCATGCTACTAGAGGAATCTCTAAGGAAGAGCAGCACCTCTGCTCGTTCTTTTCCTTTCATCCGTGTAGTTATCCCAATCAACATCTGGGTAGAGTGATAATTGAAAATTTTGATTCTTAGGATACCATAGGCCATAGTTCATGCGTTTCTTTCAAATGTCTGAATATCCTTTTGACAACTAACAAATGACTTCTGTTTGGTCGCGGTACGATATCTTCCTACCATCCCAACAACATGCATTATGTCACGGATGAGATGTTGCTGATGTACAATGAACTTCTATCATTGACCTATGAACTTTGATCAACATCGGTGAGTCATCATCCTTGCTTAATTTGCATCTAGTAACCATAGATGTGCCACGGGTTTAAAATCTTCCATTTGAAACATTTTTCAACATTTCTCTTAGATATTTTCTTGAAAATGAACATCCTTCGGACTCGAGAATCAATTTGGAACCAAGAAAATGGCCAGTTCACCTATCATATAAATTTCAAACTCGGACTCCATGGAAGGCGCTGAGCCATTGTACTAATGAATCCTTATTACATCAAAGATGATGTCATCTACATGAAACGAGAAAATCATTATCCTCTGTTTTTGATATATAGATTGTTGTCATTGTTCCTCTCTTGAACCCTTTGTCTTTGGTCTATCGGACTTTGATACAGGGCACGGGGAGCTTGTTTAACCCATATAATTATTTCTTCATCTTGCATACTAAGTTAGGGTTATCCCGGTTGGTTGACCCTGCGGATTTATTCCATATAGACTTCTTCATTTGAATCCATTTAAAAAGTGACTTGACATCCATTTGATAGACTTTAAACCTTTTATGACAAGCATAGGCAAAGAAATATTACGTGCTTCTAATCTTGCCTTTCTGAATTGCAAATGTTTGCATCAAAATCCGGTCCTTCTATTTGAGCATAGCCTTTCTAGACCAATCTTTCTTTGTTCCTGACAACTTTTTCCTGCTCATTCAACTTATTCTTAAAAGATCCATTTGGAACGATGATATTTTTACCTTCGGTCTATGAACCATTTCCCATGTCTTGTTTTTCTCAATAAGTCAAGTTCATCATTAGATTTGCTTCTTAGTGGTCATCTTTGTTGACTTCATTAAAATTCTTGGGTTCGGCATGGATATGAAATCTATATGTATTTGTTAAGGTGTTTTTGATTATCTTTCTCACGGTTTGTACACCTTTGTCTTTTCACCAATTATCTAACTTGAGGGATGATTCTTACAGGTGAATGATTCTAGAGGAGGAGTTTGAAGTTTTCTGTGATTGAGGCTGTCTAAGTATCTATGTCTTCATATGATTTAGAGTCTTCGTTTTCTGATTTTTGGACTTGTTCAACTTCAACCGGCTATTTCCTCTGTAGAAGACTCATTTTGTACACCTCTCTTGCCTTTAGGATTCCTTCATCAACTTTAAGTCAATACAATCAACCATTTTATCGACCTCCTTATTATAACATCGTATCCTTTTACTATTTGTAGCATACCCTAAGAATATTCATCAACCCTATTATCATATTTGCCAAGGTTCTCATGTTATTATGTAACATTTACTCCCAAAGACTTTGCAGGAGTGTTTGATTAGGCGGAGTCTCCATACCCACGGTTATCATAGGTCTTGTCACTTTTTGGTATGAGGTGGGATTTGTTATGAACATGGACTGCTGTGTGTATCTCTTATACCTAGTAGGTTTGACCAATTTTCTTATCATTCATCATTGACACGGCCATTTCTTTGTTCTGTGTTGCCTCTCAACTGCTCCATTTTGTTGTAGGTTCTTGGGATTAATGTGTATTCTCTCTTGATCCCATGCTTATCACAATTCCTTGAAATCCTTGATAGAAAATTCTCCTCCTACATGGAGTCTCGCGCCTTTAACCTCTTGCACGTTTGATTCTCAGTTAAAGCCTTAAATTTTTTAAACATCTCAAATGCTTCATCTTTTCCTTGAGAAAGAAAACCCAAGTAATTCTAGAGTAATCATCAATAATCAGCATGAAGTAGTTTTCTTTTCCTGTTCCTTCCACGTCTTGATGGTCCACATAAATCCATATGAACTAGTTGGAGTGGTTTCTCTATTGAAGTAGATCTCTTGGACTTAAACCGTGTCTTGTTTAGCTTTCCTACTTGGCGGGGTTTACATATAGAATCTTAGAGGCTTTGATATTCTCGTAAGATCTTTTATTGCCTTAAGATTTTTGAGCCGATTAAGTCGTCAAAGTTTAGATGTCCAAGTCTCCTATGCCATAACCAAATTTCATCATGTTTTCTTAGATGCCTCTTCTCTATCTTCTTTCAGCACATATACATTATTTTTCTATCCTTATGCCTTGGGCCACCACTTGTCACGAGTTTACAAACATCTTGCAGTCCTTGGGCGTGAACATCACTTCACATCTGTCACACATTTGACTTACACTAGGCGGATTATGTTTTAGCCCATATACAAGCATAACATCTTGGGATTTTCCTTTTCCATTAAACTCACCATCCCTTTACCCCTTTATTTTATGGAGCATCATTTCCAAAGGTTCGTTTCTTGATTTTCTTTCACTTGAGATAGAAACTTGCAACTTTGTCTCGAATCATATGTTTGGAGCATCCACTTCCTATATACCAAGGGTTCATTTCCCTGCTGAAAATGTCAAATTTTTGAAGAAGAAGGAAAGTGACAAAACTTGACATTTTCAGCAAAAGATTTCGAATTTGGTTCATATTCCATTAAACGATAGTCAATAGATTTGTGTCCATTGTTATGACAGATGTAACATTTTAGTTCGTCGAATAAAGGATCATAATGATGTTAAGCAACACATGTGTCCTTTTTCCATCCATCAAGTGATTTGCTGTCTGTGGTGGTTTGTTACTTGTTTGTCTCATTCTTTGTTGTGGAAGATATCTATACCTTGATGTCTTGATTTCTCATAATTTTAATTTTAAGAACGGTTTACGGCTTTATGACCAAATTTAGAACAAAAGAGCAATACCCACTTAGAAAAAGCGTGAGTACATTGGGAAAAGTGCGATAATAATATCTTTGAGGAGATTGATTTCTTTCATGTCGATGATCTCTCTGATCCCGCAGTTAGGTTACAGTACTTTTTCGACTCATTTCCTTCTTGGTGGCTGATTTTCTTTCTTTGTTTCTGGTATTTTGTCAATGTTTGACAAACTTGATGAGTTCTTTGTTTCTTGGTTTGACCACTACTTGATCCTCTTCATAGCAAACCCGAGTTTCAGCTTTGGATTCGCTTTGCTAATTGAATGGTGGCTAATCCTTCTAAGGCTTTGATGCCAGTCCCGATGAAACAAATGAAACATCTCAACTTTTATAGTTTTCTCTGCTTCTTTCTTCCCGGATCTTTTACATCTTGCCTTTGCTTCCGATAATTGTTGTTCCGAATGTCCTTGATTTTCTTTACACTCTTCTAATTCCCACTTTTTAGCGAGCCAAAGTCTTCATCAGGTTATTTCTTGTCTTTCTCGAACTGTCTCGTAATTGTTTTTGCTTTGTTCTTAATTGAGTCTATCAATCTCTTCGATTACCCGGTCGGTTCTCATTCCATATCAATACGGCTTCTTCTTCATTAGACTCTCTTCCTGTGCTTTTATTATCACTTAGTCCTCTTTGGCCATAAGTATGGGGTATTTAGTTTATCTTCAATAGAGGAGTCATTGTCTTCATCATCACGAAGGATCATCATCATTGTTTACACAAATAATTTTCTTCTTAAAATTATTCTCTTTAAAAGAAATTTCTATGTTTGTGCTTCTCCTCATCATCCCATGTCACGATCGTTTCTTTTGTGAGGACATTTATTTGCAAAATGACCTATATTGCCACGGTTGAAACATTTGAAAGGTTAGTTTACCTTTGTATTTGCTTGATCCTTCTTGATCTCTTCACAAACTTTTCTTCAATTTCATCGGTCTCAAAATCCTCATTCTTATGCGCTTGTAAATGATAGCTTCTCTGAGGTAGGTTTATCTTTAACTATTATTCTCGGCTCATATGCAGTTAATGTTCATAGAAGTTGATCAAACTCCAAGTTTTTTGAATCATTAAGTTCTTCTATAGCAGACCTTTGGGTTGAACCTATCAGTAGAGAGAGATCTCAAAATTTTATTAACTAAGAAGGTTCCTCAATTTTTTAAATAAGGAGTGCTTTCATTGCATTTACGAGTTTTCAACTCTCGGAAAGTATTTTCCATGATTCATCTTTCATCTTAAATTTGTTTAATTGTACTTTGTAGGTTTGAAGCTTGGCGTCCTACCTTCTCATTACCTTCATAACTACTAATGAGTTTGTCCCCTTCTTTGGCGAGTTCTGGGGTTACTTGCATAGCTTTTCACCAAATTCTGTACGCAAGCCCACTCAAGATATTATTCATAGCCTTAGTGTTGAAAATAAATTCTAACTTGTCATCCTTATTAGCTAGTACAACTGACTTTACACCTTAATATCTACCACATCCCGGACATGCACCCTAAAGCCATTATGTAGTTCTCATTCTAACTTTTCGAGCTAAATTTTGTTCCATTGAACAAAAGGGCCTTATTAGTTGAATTTCCTTCATGGCTTGACATGTTTAATCCTCTAGGATCTACTCTTAGATAAAGGGCTGACTCGATACCAATTGTTGTACAGAAGGAGGGTGGGGGTGAATGGGTTGTCCATAGAGCTTAACAATTATGCTTATTTTAAACTCTTTTAGGAGCTGAGCGAAAATCCCGCAATAATCTACAATTATGCTTATTTTAAACTCTTTTCAGAGAACTGAACGAAAATCACAATAATCTAGGGAAGTAAGCAATAGAACATTCAACATCATTCACACATATGAAATATATAGAGACAAATATTTCCTGAGGAAACCCATAAAGGGTAAAAACCTCTTCTTCTTTATATGATAAGTGATCTTTACATTCTGTACATTATCATACTTATGAGCACAAACTCATAATGAGGCTACAACCTCTGTTTTGCAAGTTGCAACTTGTTGAGAGCACCAACTCTTTGTTTTCTCTAACACCAACTCCCTGGTTTCTCTAGCACACACTAGAAGGAAGCACCAAATCCCTAAGTGTTCCAACACCAACTGGATGGAAGCACCAACTTCCAGTCAGACAGGCACCAACCTGTATAACAGAGAAAAACAGTTCTCCCTTGCACCACCCTGCCACCCTGGTTTCTCTGGATGCAACCAGATGGAATCTACAACTCCCTGTGTTCAAGCACCCACTTGAACCTATGAGGATAACAATCCTCCCTAGAACCTCCCTTCCACCCTGAAATATAAAGTTTTCTACATATAAATTTATCACAGTGATACAATATTTATCATTGGCTTACCAAGCTTATCACTGTTCTACTATGTTGCTTTGCTCTCGTATATCAATGTCTCTATGTCTGCATCTTCTTGTGATTTTTGATCTTTTGTTTTTCTCTACAAGAGCACCTCAGCCTTCCTTTAGTGTCTCACTGTCTTGCTGCACACATGCCTTGCGCTTTCTGTGCTTCTCCCTTTTATGCTCTGTGCGCCATGTCCATTTAATGCACCATTCCTCTTCTATGTATTTCAGCTGCTACACAATCCTCCTTCTACTCTCTAGAATCCCTCTCAACAACAACAACCATCTCTTCTTTCTTCTGCCTTCTTATAGTCTCTGTGCACCTTGTGAATCCCCTATGCGCAATTCTTCTGCATGCTCTTCATGTCAAGTGCTCTGCCTGATCATCATTGCAACTCTTCAGCTTCTCTGGCTGTTAAACACATGTGTCCATCATCACTAGGTGTTATGCTGAGATTCCTTAGCCTCTACAACAATCGAGACTCTTTGTCTTCTCAGTCATAGTCGAGCTCATCCTCTCTGTTGTAGTTACAGGCTTCAACGCTCATCCATATGTCAATTGCCTCTACGAACAATCTTCATTCCACTAGCAGATTCCTTGAGACTCTTCAGCTCCTCTGACAATCACACAGAAGTCTCTTCGAGTCCTCTGGTAGAAACCATCAGTGGTTTCTAGCAGTTACACCGTGAACCTCCAAAGACCGCTTCAGCAACTGAATCACCACTAATTGATTAACTGTGAAGAGAAAAAGTAGCCCTTCGATCATATTCCTGAATAACCTGCATTGTTGGATCATAAAAAATGGGACTCGCGCTTATTTCGCCATTTCACAATTTAGCCTTTCGACATTTCGACATTCCAGCATTCGGCTTTTCGGCATCCCTGTGGTGAGGCATATCGACTCTCCAAGTCGCGATCTTCGAAATGGAGATTAGCTTCGTGTTACCTCCTCCCTTGAGCCTTCATCGATGTGACCATGGGTTATGACCAAGGGCCAACTCTGAACATGTATTTCGCATTTGGCGTTTCGGGGATTCTATGATGATTCGTCTCGACTCTCCATGTCCCAAACTCCGAAATGGAACTTGTCTCTTCGAGCTCTTCTCTATAGCTCTTCAACGATGTGACCACCGACGGTGACCATAGCCTTATTCGAAAACGCATTTCGGCGTTTCATCATTTCGACATTCCTGTTGCAAAGTGTTTCGACACTCTAACTCCCAGTATCTGAAACCAACACCAAAAGGTATTTTTCGCATTTTGGCATTTCGACATTCCTTGTGATGAAGTGTTTTGACGCTCCATCTCCCGATATTCGAAATCTACACAAAAAGGTGTTTCAGCGTTTCACATTTCGCGACTTCGGGACTCCTGTGATGAAGAGTCTCGATTCTTGACTCCTCCAACTCCCGGTATCCAAAACTCCAGTTGATGTGCCTGTTTCAGGATTTTTGGCGTTTTGCATTTCGCGATTTTGGGACTCCTGATGATGAAGAGTCTCGACTCTTCCAACTCCCGGTATCCGAAACTATCCTCCTGCTTTCAGGATTTCGGTATTTCGCATTTCGCAATTTTGGGACTCCTGATGATGAAGAGTCTCGACTCTTCCAACTCCCGGTATCCGAAACTGTCCTCCTACCTTTGGGATTTTGTAACCCCGCTTCACCTTGCTCTTTAAAGAATGTGCAGGTTTTCCCGTATCCAACACCGGTCGGACCTCAGGCTCATATTTGACGTTCATCGGGAATTCTCAATGGGATCCAAAGATCACTGTCGCTTCTCCTCCCGGGCTTACACATCCCCTAACTTGCAATAATTTCTAAGTGTCAAAGGCCTCGACCTTTGATCTGTCTAAGATCCTGAGTACGCTATCTCTCTTGAGCTTTGGCAATGAGTTAACCTTGTCCTTGGTGCACACCTACGTACTGCATGCGACTCTGCGCTAATCCTCCTGAGCTTATGTTGTTCCTGTTTTGCCATCGCTGCATACTCTAATCTTGCCATCAATCACAAGCACACCTGCCTGTACACATGCCAACAGGATGACCATATACATTGTATTATATTGCTTGATGGAGGTCAACCACTTCCATCAAATTAACAAAGAGACCTAAAAAAAAAATGTTAACAGTTAGAAATTAAATATTATTTGATTAGAGTTTAAAGCTAGGTTTGAATAATGGTTAAACCACCATACTAATTCAAAAAATTAGAGTTCTTAACTGTCTTAATTGCCTCTTTTATCCTTCTTTTGGACCAATTATCAAGCTTGCCTAAGATTTTCATTTCCTTAATTTTTATGGGATGTTTCGTATTGTGTAAATGTTTTTCCAATGTTGACTTACAAGTTCTATTAAATTTTATTTTTACACGGTTTTGTTTAATTCTTGTTTGGATGGGCCTCCCTATTTCTCTAATATATGTTTTCCTACAAACGCAAGGAATTTGATAAACTCCCTTTTGAAACATTGGGTCAATGGCCCAATTTTTCACATGCCTTAGGAGCTTCTTGATGTTGTTATGGTATGAGAAGACAACACTAATAGGGTTTTATTTCTTATATTCTTAACGATTTTATTAGTTAGCCCTTGTACATATGATAGGAACATTTTATCTTCTTCAATGTTATTTACCCTAGTAAATCCTTGAGTTCTCCTACATTGTTTCTCTACTTTATAAACTTTTGTGTAGCCTTATTCTTGTGTTCTCCTTACTCTACAAATATTTTTTCAGAAATTTCATTGTTTAACTCATTATATTTTAGAGGAAAAGTAACCTATCATTTTTAGAAGAACAAAATTTTTTTAGAGTCATACAAATTTTCCATAAATAAAAGTTTAGTATTCAAAAACATAATTTTATTTATCAAGTTTCATCTTTTTACAGTATATTCTAATATGTTTTGCATGTAATTCAAATGATTCCACCTAATCAACATATTGTTGTTTTTGTGTATTTCCATTGCAACTAACCTATCATGGGAAGGAAGCATTAACTTGCATCAATGTTATTATATTTTAATTATTACTACATCTATTAGATTGTGGTTTAGTGGTTGGGACAAAGTGCCCCATGTAAATGTCCAAGGTCTAATATATAGTAAGTTTATTTTAAAAAATATAAATTAATATTACATTTTGATTTAAATTTAAGTTTACTATCTATAATATTAATGATGATGGTGATGATGATCATCACCATCCACTGAGAGCAACTTTAAGTATTGAACTTGTAAAGTTAAATTAATTAGTTTGATTTATTGAAGTGTTTGTATGATAAAATAACTTAGAAATGAAAACTAGTAACCTTTTATGAGTTACAATCTAGCTATGGAGTTTCATTTTATTACAAATATTTTGAAAATTAGACTCATGTCTTTGTAGGGTGAATAGAAAGTGTTTTTCATCTTCAACACTATTTGTCTCATAAATTATACAATTTGGTTTCATGGCATTTTAGGTATTGTTTAATGCCTTGTCTTATTATGAAGCTTACAAGAATTTCTTCATATCTTTCAATATCTATTTTTTTCCTGATTTAGCAAGAATGGGAAATACTAATTCAACGGTTTGTTAATGAAATTTTTATTTAAACTTAATTATAATGATGGGTCATTTAAAAATGTTTATGTATTGGAGGGCATCCTCCTATAATATTCTCGAGTGGTTGATAATTATGTTTTGCTTGTACACTAAGTACTTGATCATGTAGCTTATAACATTCTCCAGTGGTTGATAATTATGTTTTTCTTGTACACTAAGTACTTGATTATGTAGCTTTATTCTCAATGGGATGAAGCCCAAATTTTTAAAGGAGGAAAGGATAAGGGAGAAGATAGGAAGGAGAGGGAACTCTCTTTCTTTCTTTTGTTTTTAAACTGACTTATTATAAATTTCTTTTGGAATTGCTAACTTTTCCTCCAAATTTCCATGGACATACTACATCTCCAAATGTGACATCCATACAAAATCAATTGGGTAACATTGGTGTTGAAGAAGGCTTTCTTTTTTTGCTAGAACCAAAATTCCAGAGCTTTATAATTGTTCTTAAGGCAAAAGTAAGGTTTCCAAGTTCCAATAATTCATTTTTCAATGCTCTAATTCAATTTATCTTATGATGAAAATCAATTATAAAATACTTATAAAAATGAGCTTCTTCTAGATTATCATTATCTTAAACAAAATTAGGTAATATGATTTGTTTAGATTTAATGATCAATACTTTTGTTTATTTGTATTTACATCTTAAATTATCATCACATGTGGTCTATCAAAGTTATCCATAAACTTTGCAAAAAAACAATATCATCTATATAAAGACAATATTTTGATATAATTATTACTATAAACATCAAAAACCATTTTATAAACCAAAAATACCTAAAATTTTAATATCATCTATTAAAATACAATGTTTTGAATAATTATTAATGTTTTGAATAATTATTACTATGAACATAAAAAAAAAAACATTATGTAAACAAAAAAAACTAAAATTTAAATATCATAAGTCAATATTTTAATATAATTACTATTATAAAATAAAAAACCAATATATAAATTAAAATAAATTTATTATTATGAATATCAAAAACCATTATATAAATTTTAAAAACCTATAATTTAAATATGATTGTTTTTTCTATCGAAATGCATATCTAAATAGATAAAGGCATGAAGGAGACCTACCATATTTATAATACTAGCAACAACCATATTAAGTAAAAAGTGGTTGATCGACGCCATTTTTCACTTTTTTTAATTAATGGCGTCGATCTGCGTATATCAACCACTTTTTACTTAATGTGGTTGTTGCTAGTTGACGACCGACATGCCATGGAAGCAACAATTAATATATTAATACCTTTATAATAATAATGTATTATTTATAATAATAATGTATTAATTAATTATTAATATAATAATGTATATTAATATATTATTAATTATTGTATTATTGAATTAAT